>PXNZ01000526.1:0-31275 GCA_003012085.1 Trichoderma brevicompactum | reverse complement strand
CGGTTTGACAAATCCAGGCTGTATTAGCGCCGCCGCGGGAGGCTGCTCAAGCTTGTGAAAGCGGGAGAAAACAGTTTGCAAAATGAGAAGCGTTGGGGTTGCTCCAAGCTGTGACCTCTCCCTGGTCGATGCAATCTACATGTGCACAAGCTGATAAACGAACAGGGGAACTACTGTATTCAATCAATGAACTCTCAGCTAAGGCAGGCCCCGTATAATCACGTTTACTACCTGTTGGATACGCTGCAATGCTACCAACAACCCTACCTGGTCGAGACGTACGGAGTACTACTATGTACTATCATATGTCGTGTAACGACAGCCGCTGGGGCCCGCATTTGACAACCATTGATCTATTTTAAAAGCCTCAGGGTGAGACAGCGATTGCGCGGGCAGGCGGCGCAGGCTTTGTGAGGGCAGGGCCAAGACATGGAGGCCCTGACTGACAAGCTCTTGCGTAACACGAGGCAAACCCATTCGACTAGTGTTGCGAGCATTCCGGGGCAAAGGCCAAAATGTTGTCTACTTGTGCGCAACCATTTCTCCGTGGTAGCGGTACCACCATCTGTGTGGGTATATCGCAGCTTTGATGGTGTGGGCGTGGGCCGGTGGTGATCCTCTACTGAACCCAGGCGCTGTTTGGCAGCGATTCTTAACGGGAAGCCTGATTCGTATCCCTTTCTTTTTTTTTTTTTTTTAAACCGGCCGTAGAGAGGCTGAAATGTCATGCAAAGCTCCATGGGGCAAGATCATCGACGCGAGGGCCCCGTGCTCACAACTGCCATGAATGATCTGCAGCAGGGTGGCAGGGTCGCCACAGATGCGGGCATCAATCTCGGATGCATACATGTCCGCATATGCATTGAGACAGATGGGGACAAGATGGCAATATTCTCTCTGGCCATGATAAACGAGCCGGTATGCAAGAGAGTATCAACGCCGGCCGATTCTCGCATCCGAGAGAACAAGTCGACCTTGTTTTGGCCAAAGGAATGTCGACCCACAATGAGAGGCATGCTTCCTTGGTTTCCGCGCATCTCAGCCTCCTCCCTCCACCGGCGCGGGCTGGACCCGGCTTGTTGGGAAGCCGTCTCTCTTGCAGCTCAGGGCGATGCTGACGGATTTTTTTTTTTTTTTTTTTTTGAAACAGGTAATGGCTCTGTCAGCTCCACCACCATTATTGCTATTCTAGGCTTTGTCAGAGACAGAAACGGGAGCGACGGTCACTTCCGAGCTGAGTTGAGCCCTTGAGCTGGCCAACGCTCTCGCAGTAGCTCTCAGTCTATCTTTGAGACTAGTGGCCCAACTGGCACCGGATTGATCGCCTCATCGTGTCTTGAGCAGAGGCTGGTGGTGGAGGGGCATCAAACGCCTCGTCGCTTTTGCTCGCGCGGGCTCTTGCTCCGGCTAGCGGCATGTGTATGTATCTCGAGCACAATGGCAATGCTGGCGCACTAAACGTTGATACATGCGCAGCCCTCCTGCTCGGTATTGGGTATCAAGTACCTAGGATGCCATCACCAAAGAAACGTGGTGTTTCACTACACCATCCTGCTCCCTAGGCCGAAGGCGCCGTCATCCGCAGCCGTACCTACGCCCACACCCCTGCCCACACCTTGCCCCTTCGCCATTGCACACCCGCTCAATCACCACCTCCAGCTGCTCTTTATCGAACATTCTCTCGCCACTGGGGTACATGGCGTTTCTTTTGTTTCGGCGGCCTGATGGACAAGAAATGCTCTTGACGCGAGGGAGAGGGGGGTTCGCAGAACATGCGAGGGTTTCAGGTTGCAGAACACTTTGGCTCGGTCTTTTCTCGCAGATAGTGGCATACTCGTGTATATATAAGCTTGATATCCCCGGTGCATCGGCTTGATAGGCGGCCGAACCGACCCATCTCAGAGACTGACATTGAACGCTGGTCTATCGCATCTGCCGTGATATATTACTTACCCTCACCTCCACTAACCCTCTTGGCCTTTATGCTCCCCCTTGCCACCCCCCCTTGTCCTGACCACCTTGGATATCATTCGATTTAGTTGATCGACTGTGCCGTGGCTCCCCGTCCTCCGGCGAGTCACTCAGTTCACGGAATCTCACATCCATTCCACTGCCAACCACTGCTGGCCACTCAAGGAACCAGAATTCCGCTCTCGACTTGGCTACCTGGTCTGGCAGACCCGCAGCATCGGTACATGTACTGCTGACAGACGGGCGACTGACCAAGTTTGTCGCGCGTCGAGCCCGAGTCTATCGGCAGCCTCACATTAAGCTAGTTGTAGTAATACCGGAGCGCCTTCTCTCGAGACTTGGAACGAAGTAGTACTTAAACGTGGTGATCAGGCGCAAACCATCTCTTGATTTTTCTATTTCTTTCTTCTTTCTTTCTTTCTTTCTTCTTCCTCCTTTCTATTTCTCTTCTCTCCTCTCCCGCTTTTATCCATCTATTTCGTCGTATTTTTCGGTTTGGATTGGCTTCTCTTCCACTCTCTCGTCCTTATCTTTTCCCAAGTTCCACCTGGGGCTGGATATTTCCCCCCCACTGCCTGCCCTCGGCGCTCTAATACAAATTGTCTGAACCGAGCTACAGCCATAAGCGGATGGCCGCGATCCACGACCGATACACTGTGCTCCCGCCCCAAAGGCTTCGACGGCCGGGAGCACTGCTTCGAGCCGTGCTGAGACACAGAGATTCCGCGGGGAATCGATACAATAATAATACGAGCGCTGGAAGAAGAGGCTTTGGGACGGCCACGGGAGCCCAGGTGCCCATCTCCAGCGCCTCTGATTTCTACAGTGGTGTCGTCGGAGGCCCGGATGCTGCTGCAGCGACAGAGACAGTGATACAGGGCCCCCCTACAGCGACGCCGCTGGCTGCACTTACAGCGCCTACAGCGCCTACAGGGGCCTGGCCGCCCCCCTCGATCCCCTCTATCCCCGCTGGGCTCGCACCCGTGCCCCCCATTTTACCGCCCGCGCCGCAGCGACTAAACCCCAACTTGTCTCCCCTCTCGAGCCGGCACGCTCGCAGCACTTCTTCTCCTCTCCCAGGCCCGACTCCGCCTCTGCTGGTCTCACCTCTTCTTCTTCCTGCCACCACGCCAGCCTCTGCGCTCGAGAAGCGCCGTGCCTCGCGATTCTCGTCTCCCGCCGTCACGATGCCCGAGTATCGCCACATGCGGAGCGGCAGCCTCAGCATCCCCAGCGCCGCCCACGGAAATAACCATCACCACAGCATGCCGCGAAGCCCACCGAGTAGGTTACACCATCCGCTCCTGTTTGCCTGTGCCCGAGAAATCTAGGGTCTTCTCTCCCCCGCCGAGCCCGCCCTTGGCCCAGAACCGCGCACACGACCACGGCTCTGGGCATCGCGATGAGGGAAAAAAAGATTGGCCAGAGATACGCTGACCATTTGTTACTTCTCGCAGACACATCGCACGTCCCGTGCAAGTTTTTCCGCCAGGGAGCCTGCCAGGCCGGCAATGCCTGTCCCTTTAGCCACGACCTCGGCGCCGCCTCTGAGAACATTTGCAAATATTTCGCAAAGGTGAGCTGCTTTTTTTTTTTTTTTTATTTTCTTTCTTTTCCCTCTTCTGTCTTGTGTTGGGGTTGTCTGCGAGCCTTCTTCTGTTGCGCCATGACATGACATGGAAAAGACATCTGTCTAGATTGGCTGGCTAACTGATTGGCTTTCCTCTTAGGGTAACTGCAAGTTTGGACCCAAGTGTGCAAACATCCACGTCCTCCCCGACGGCCGCCGAATCAACTACGGTAAGAATGGCGTTACAATCGGTCCAAATCCCATCAATCTTGCCAATCGCGCGGGCGGCGCCAGCCCCGTCTCACAGACCCCGGGCACTGTCAGTAGTCCCTTCAACCATTCAACCGCCAGTGCTTTGACCACGTCCCTCTATCGCGCCGATCAGCCCGCATATCCTTATCTGAGCGATGAGATGCAGCACCTCGGCCATTCTGCCGGCCACCATGACAATGGCCTCCCGACCATTGATGCGCCGTACTCTGTGACCGACTCCAGCTACGGCTCTCCACCTGACGATGACTCTTCCCGCCTTGGCTTTGGACTGTCCCCAGCCGCAAAGGGCTTATCCGTTCTCGACGCCCCCTTGCCCGCATCGTTCGACTCCAATGGCATTTCCAACGCGGCCCGCTTCCCTGCCGCTCCCTGGCCTTCGTCCGTCCCGTCCAAGTTTGGACTGGAGTCGCCATCTCCATCTCTCAGCAGCATCAAGGATTCACGCACGTCCGAGACACTGAAGCTGCTCCACTCCTCCGCCTTTGGATCATCTGAGCACCTTGCTACCCCGACCGCTGGTAGCCCGCCAGACTCGCATCATCTCACCGGCGAAGAGTACTTTGGGAAGCGAATTATGCATTCCACCCGATACCCTAAGCCGCGATTGCTTAGTGCCAGCATGCCCAAGAACATGGTAGACAGGGATTGGGAAGCCGAGTTTGCGTTTGGCGACGATGATAACGTGCCGGAGAATCTCGTCCCCGGCGACCTGCAAGACCTCTTGACCCCGGCTGAAAAGGCTCGGAGAGGTTCGATGCGGGACGAGAGGCCTGACTTTAGTCTCAGCAGTCTTGGCAAATACGGCAGCCCAATTGGCTCAAGCCCGAGCCGATGGGGACCCCTGTTCCAACGTCAGAAGGAAGAGGAGGAGATGACAAGATCGGCCCGAAGCGCTGCCGGGTCGGCTTTCGGCCACGTTGGGAGTCCCCTGCGGAATTCGATCCTTGCCAAGGAAATGTCCGACGACCTTTCTGGTGGTAACGGCGTAGGCAGGCCGTCTGCCATTCGGTCTGGAGGTGGAAGCGAAACCATGTCCGTCCTTTCCCAGCAGCTCCAGCGAAGCCGGCTGGATGACTCGTTGAATGGCTCAAGTCCCCTGCTGCACCCCACCGTCAATCGCAACGCCAGTAACGGTATTACGCCTATCGGAAAGGACCGCGGCCTGGAGCGGCACGTCTCCAGCGCCAGCATCGGCTCGTCTGTCACTGGCAGATTTACTACTCCAATTGATGAAGAAGATCCTGCGTTTGTATTCAGCATGGAGGAAGAGGAGGAATCCTCGTCATCAAAAATACGCAAGCGCGGCTCTTCTGGTTTGGCCCTCGGAAGTTACACCTCCTATGCCAATGCCGCCTCTAGCAAGGCAGTGGCAGCTTCTAACGGTGCCAAAGAGGGACGAGATGCTGTGCCTGTCAATGGAAGGTAATAGACTTCGTGAAGAGAGAAGAAAAAAAAATATGGTGGAGCATATTTCTTTAGACAAGATACCCCCCTTTCAAAAATGAGTCGACGAACGGAGGAACCACCCCATTTTTGACGAAGGCATGACGATCTACGAACCAGACGACAGCGCGCCATGCACGTTGCATTTTTCTTGGAAACCAGAGTTCAGTCCATCGAATTTTTCCGGATGTCCTTCCAAGCTCTTTCTTTCTTTCCTCTCTCTCTTCGTCTCTCGCAACATCAGTGGCAGTCTTTGGAAGGGGAACACACAAAATCATCATCCGGCATCCAACATCGCCAAGGACTGGGAAAGGGAAAAAAAAAACCAAAAGGGACACAAGGGGGTACATATACTATATAGGTTGGAGTTTTCTGCGTTTTTGTTTTCTCTCTCTCTGTTATTCCATTTACATATCGAGGAGCCATCTGGGACAGCAACACCCTCGAAGTCATGCCTCTTACTTTTCTGGAATACGACCCGTCAAAGGAATTAGCAACAATAAGCATCATAAGCTTTCATCATAGGACAAAATGAAAGTAACAAATCACTGGATCATCTTTTTTAGCATATATCGAAATCTTTTCCTCTTTTTTTTCTTTTTCGCACTACTTGCGGTTACTGAGACTTGGACCTTTATTTCAACACGGCCGAACACGCGGGGTATTTGAGTGGTGGATATAATAATCCTGTTGCCGGGGCATGGAACCCGCGGACAGCTTGGGTCTATTTTTCCAGGATCTTTTTTTTTTGTTTTTCGGAGGAGTTGAGTCAATCGTTTTGTGTTTCTAAGGGGGGAGCGAGCTTGGAACCACGACAAATAATTTTTCTCACGGTATGCCCAGCAATAACAATGATTTCATTTTCTGCGTTAGTTGTATGTATCAGTATAGGGGGGAAAGTGTACATGTAGTCAGCTAAATATTTACCTTGAACCGATGTCTGAGGCTTTGAGATGCCTTTGCAGCACTCGCTATGCGCGTCTTTTGTTTAATATACTGCCATCTGTATTTTATGTAGCCTGTATGTATGTGTGAAACTGATTGTTGATGAGTATCTGGGAGTTACACTTGCGTACCCACGTTATGCGTGAGCGTGTTGGTTAGATAGGCAGTCATGGTATACGGAGTATTGGGGAATAAAACCTATGGCAAGTTGCGTGAATTACACCCTCGGTATGGCTGAGGTGATGAGCAATCCTGTGTAAATAGAGCAGTAAACTGTTGATTCGCATAATCCTTTTCTTCTGTAGGCATTAACCCAGACAGATGGTCTCCGGTTTCCAAAAGACCGTTATTGCCTCACCCTTTTGCTCCAAGGCCGTATCTAGCCGTAAATAGAGACAACATGGTTCAAAATTAGTAGAAAACGTTCATATGTTACTTCTTCAAGCTCCAAGTGCAAATCACATCAATGCAACAATATCAGTGGGTGGAGAGTAAAATGATTCTTCTATACACTAGTACAAGGGATAGCTGCAAAGACCATCCAGCAGCGTCTCCAACCACCATCAATACAAGTCGTCTTTTTCTTCCCGTTCTAAACACTTTCCATTCCCCGAAAAGCTCACCCCCTCGTTTCGCATTCCTTTCCTTCTGATCTGGAAACACTGGTGCCAAGATACTTGATGACCCTGGACAGAAAAGACTTCCCTTTGCCCTCTCTCAATGATGAAAGAAAATAATTAGATGAGATTTTTTTTTTTTTACCATCACCTGATATCACCTGTTGGCCTTCCATTTATGTCCCCATTTTTTGGTCCCCAAACAATTCATTATTTATCTCGGTTATCCCCGCCCAATATCATGACCTCTGCATATTCGGGTATATCTTAGGAGGGAGTTTCAAGTCGCATAACGAGGGAGGAGATTAGGAGGGAAAGGCCAGTGTTTCCAGAGTCGTCGGGTCGGAAGCGATTTAGTGAGCATCGGGCTGGTTAAGGATGTACTCGACGGCCTTGTCAACTGCAGGGGAATGTGAGCATTGATCGTGGAGGTATCAATGGGGAGGTTGTGAAATCGTACCTGAGTGGATGCTGTCGGCATCCTTGTCGGGGATCTCGATGCTGAACTCCTCCTCGATGGCCATGACGACCTCAACGGTATCGAGACTGTCCAGGCCAAGATCGTTGGCGAAGTGAGCAGTAGACTTGATCTGTGAGGGGGAAGAGTTAGATATTTCGTTCGATGAGGGAGATTGCGCATCGCAATTTTGAACATACGTTGGCAGCGTCGTTGACCTGGGGCGCATAGGGTTAGCACAGGTTCGCATAGTAAATAGCAGAAAAAAAAATTGACAATGTAAAACAGGGATCCCTGCTGCGGCGCAAATCAAGCATCGCGACTTATTGCACCCCGCTCTCTTCCCCCCCGCCTCCATGGAGGTTTCTCAATTCCAATCTTGCCATTGCGCAGCTATTCTTCCATCAAATGCACTTCATATGCTTCACAAATGTTGTTTCCCCCTTCCTATAAGCCAGCTTCGCATACCGCCGAAGCCACCAATGCAAGTGAATGAATGAATTGGAACAGCTGGTGCCTACCTTGTCGAATCCCTGCAGCAAGCTCATGATGCGGCCCTCAACCTCCTCCTTGTTCAAGCTTCCACCGGCGCTGTACATCCTCACACCCATGAGGCTCTGGACACGGACAGGAGCGGCGGCAGCGGCGCGGGGAGCAGCCATCAGAGCTGTTCTTCGGATGACGGCGGGTCGGGCAACAGCGGCGCGGACGGCCGAGGCGGATGTGCGGAGGACAGCAGTGCGGAACATGTTTGCGGCGAGGGAATTTGCTGGAGGAAGAAGAGAAGAAGAAAGAAGAAAGAGGAAGAAGAGGTCAATTGGGGATCTGACTGCGAGTGTGGTGTTTGCGGTCGAGTGGGGGGATTTTTTCCTTTTTTTGTCGTGGTGACGGGTTCGTTCTCGGCGATGATAAATTTCTCGCTGGCTATTACTCGGTCTATTGGAGGTTTTTCGGAGCTGGGCCGGTACAAAGGTACAAGAGGTGGGAAGCTGGAGTGCGGAGTGGGTCACGTGAGGCAGATGCGAGGGGCTGAATCAGCTGCAATGGAGGGCCTGGGATTGGTGGGTGTTCCGTACAGGTAGATGTTGATACAGGATATGGTATGTATGTATATTAGAAGAAGCCCGATATCTGGTAAGAATGAGGCAAGTACCACGACCGTGTAGGTATGGCTCATAGATTTTTAGTCCTGCGAATGTAATATTTGGGAGGCTGATTGTCTGTGGCTGTGTTCAATTGGCGGGTGACACAACGCTACCATTGACCCGAGCAGGCAAAGTATACCTTGTAAAGACGGAATCATGCAAAGGAAGGCTGGAAGCTAGGATCGATAGCTTTTTCGAGTAAATAGCTATAAAGCCATCACTTGATTTAAATGTATAGTAAACTATTGGTACGATCGCATGGGCCAGTACTGGTACCAGTAGGACCTTAAGCGAGGCCGAGCATTAGGTGTATGTGATCAAACAATCATGAAAAACGGTCATCAGGTGGACAAATTATATACAATTCTTTATAAAGAAATGCGGTTCAAATAGTGTATACATTTATCTGCATCCCCCCGAGTCATAACATGTTCAACCTTTAGTGCAGACTAGACAACCTGGCTGGTTCCATGACACGCACACTTGCACGAATAAATCTGGCTCATAAGCCCCCCATATCATTCATCCCAATCGAATGTAAATTTCCTCCTCCCTCCTATCATGTTAAATTCCATATACTCATTATGAAGACCAGCATATTTCTCCTGGTATTTCTAGGAGTCGCCATGCAAGCATGTCTCATGCCCGAGGAGCTCAAATGGGAGGCGATGCGCAAAAAGGGCAAAGCCCCCCAAATTTACCCAGATTTTGTAAAGACCACATTCGAACGTGATACAACTGGCAATGGATTGCGCGTTGGCGTCAAAGGGCAGCGCGGCAAAGATCGCTTTCTGAACGGCAGTGTGCTCCCACAGGGAATTGGCAGAAGAACAGACATACCTTTCAACATCCTAAACTTGAAAGAGATAGACTCTGGGATCCGAGGATTGGTGAGCAACTACGATTATGTGCACCATATCACTGGGCGGCATCGTACATATGAGAATAGGGAAATTCATGGCTTCCGCATCGGTGATAATCCCGTGGCTTATATCCAGAGTGGCGTTCATGCTCGCGAGAGAGGAGGCCCTGATAACCTCCTTTTCTTCTTTGCAGACCTCTTGGATGCGGCTTGGAACGGCAAAGGCCTGACATACGGACGGAAGAGCTACAGTGCTAAAGAGGTTCGAGATGCAGTGTCAGTTGATGTCGTCGTTGTTCCTGCGATCAATCTAGATGGGATCGCGTGGGACCAGCGGACACATACATGCTGGCGTAAGAACCGCCGCCCTGCGATGAGTGGGCGTCGAATGCCTGGAACCGGAACAGGTGTCGATCTTGATCGCAACTTTGACTTCTTGTGGGATTACAAGCGGTACTTTGATGTGAGTACGTACTATGCGGCGGCAAACATTGCTTCCGATTATCCTGCAAGTCTGGTGTATCACGGTGTGCATCCAGCTTCAGAGCCAGAGACGAGGAATGTCGTTGAATGGCTGCAGGAGTACACCAACGTCTCCTGGTTTGTCGACATTCACTCTTTCAGTTCAGACCACACAGGGAGTGTCTTTTACGCCTGGGGCAACGACGATACTCAGTATGCCGAGCCCGAGCTCAACTTCCTCAACAGCACTTACGATGGCATCCGTGGTCGGTTAGACGGTTCTCCGGATCGCTTGCTGTGGCCACAGCCCTATCGGGAGTACATGGAAGAAGAAGATGTCAAGGCCCAGGTGGAATTGGTGCGAAACATGGCTGCTGGCATGACGGCGACCGGGAATCTGTCCTATCTCGTGGATCAGCATGCAGGCGTGGGTCCGAAATCCGGCAGCGCAACTGATTACTTCCTTTCCAAGTATTATAGCCACAAATGCGATGCTGCGCTCATTAACGGCATCACTATTCAGTTTGGCGCTCACAGCGGGCTGCATTGCCCGTTCTATCCGGACTTGGGCTTGTATCAGACCTCAATGAAGGAGGTTGCCGCGGGGTTGATGGAGTTTCTCTTGTGGGTGAAGGATGTTAAGGGACAGAACTGGAGGGCAAAGAAGTGGAAGTGCAAGACGGAGAATTCCAAGCCGAACGTAGATGGCGAAATTGAATGAAGAAGCGATTTCTACATAGAGTGGTCGGTTAACAACGCAGTAGGATGGCAAAACGTGAAGTTTCGAAATCACCTAAACGTCCATACTTTCAATTTTACTTGGATAGACGAAATATGCCAACACTTTTGAAGGGGGAAAATTATGGAAGAAACCGTAGCTGACACAGATTCATCAATTTCAAGGCTGAAACTTGGAGAATCAAAGGCTTTTTGTTTAGCGCCTAACTTATGTACAATCCTGTTGTCCATGCCGCCTCCATTGGTGCCTCTCTTCTAATTTGGATCTCTCTGTGCCCACAACATCATACAAATGGAATTAAATTTTGCATAGCTTATCGGTAAGGTGAGTCTGCGCGGATGGCAGCAGCAAGTTCAGGCTCCCACTTGTCTCCGTTGGACAACAGCTTCTCTGTGACACTGTGTTAGTATGCTGTGCTGGCAAACTCGTTTCATGGTGCAGAACTCACCCTTGTTGTACAACAGCTCTTCTCTAGTCTCGGTCGCGTACTCTGCGTTGGGAGACTCAACGATGGCATCGACAGGGCAGGACTCTTGGCAGAAGCCGCAGTAGATGCACTTTGTCATGTCGATATCGTAGCGGGTAGTGCGACGGGAACCATCGGCACGCTCTTCAGCTTCAATGGTGATGGCTTGGGCAGGGCAGATCTAATTCACACATACAGTCAGCATACACAACCCCTGCAATGCGGTTTTGAGATTGGATATTGGTGGGGTCCTTACGGCCTCGCAGAGCTTGCAAGCAATGCAGCGCTCTTCACCAGAGGGATATCGTCTCAGCGCGTGCTCGCCACGGAATCGGGGAGATATGGGGCCCTAAAACGGCTGTTAATTGCAACTCAATTGGCAGAGAGTGGTTATGGCGGATGTCCAATTCCCCCGCGCAACCCGCATACCTTTTCGAAGGGATAGAAGATGGTGTAACTGCACCCCCCTGTCAGCAATTCCGTCCCAATAGAAAAACTCAAAATCTGCCCAGTCGGTATACATACGGTGGTCGGAAGAACTGCTCCAGCAAAACATACATTCCCCTGGCCATTTCGGTCATGAGGAAGTACTTGCCCAGCCGGTCGAGTAAGCTGTCCTTCTCCCACGCCCACTCAACGGGCTTGCTTGTCCGGAAGTTCTGAGGAGGAGGTCCCTTGGGTGTCGCATAGCCCCGCTGCTGCTGCTGGTAGGGAGAAGCCAGCAGCCTCGTCGCCATCATGAGGGAGCTGGCAGAGGCCGGAGCTCGGGTCAGTTGTCGTCGGGCGAGCATGGCTGCTGCCGAAGCGGGGAGAGTCGGCGCCATTGTCGTCAGATTCGCTGTCGATGCGGCAGAGGACGCAATTGACGGAGTTGCAAAGAGCAGGCTCGGACGCCTCTGGCGGGGGGTCGATTGAGCGGGAGGCGACTTTGACGTGATGCACTTTTGACGGCTCTTTTGCTTTGATGAATGGCCTAGTGCACTGCGGGATTACATTGCTAGGCTGGTGATTGGTGGTGATGCTGCCCGTGACTAGGCACGTGACCTATAATAAATGACCATCTGAGAGCAACAGTTCAATTCATCAACTACCGCTTCCTACTACCACTACCACTACCGTTCTCTTCGTAACCTGACAAAAAAGAGGAAGAAAAGACAAAAAGACAAAAAAAAGGGCATTACAAAGCTCATGATTGATTACTCATGGCTGATTAACTCATAAGGCATCATCGATATCAACATATACACAACGCTACTCCGCGCCTTCAATAGCTCCTCTCCCATGTTCCCCACCACAGTCCCATGTTGGCTGCCACCAGCAGATCCAGCATCTTGAGCCCATCATGGTATATAATGAGCTTGCCAAGCTTGGCTCGCTTTCCATGATTCCCTCCTCCTGCTCTCTCGCCGCCTATGTTGACGTCAAATGGCGATACCACATCATCCTCATCTCTGTCTTCATAGCGGTCCATGGCCGACTTGATGAACTTGCTGAAATGGCCCAGTCGGCGTTCGCCATCATTCTTGGGCACATCACTAGAGGGGAATAAATCAGACCCTGGAAGGTTGAAGCGCAAGTCGCTGACGACAGTTGAGGTCGATCTGGGTGGGCTCGTTTCGGACACCAACGGGTTATAAGCTCCCACCTCGCCTTCATGCAAGAAATGGTGGCACAACAAGCTTCGGCCGCCATTTCCAGTGCGGAACTCGCATCTACCATCCCAGGGACTCGTGAATGTGTATCCTCGAGGCTTCATCTTATTAGGGCGCGACGACGTCGGTGATCCGGCCATGTACTCTCCAGAGCTAAAGGAATTGACCGATGCTTCGCTCCCGTTTCGATTATGAGCCTTTTTCCGCGCCGCCTGTTCTATTTGGTGAAACTTGGATCGCAATGCAGAGCCAAAGCTCCTGGAATATGACATGGAAACTTGTCTGGAGAACATCCTGCTGTCAGCGCGTGGCCCTAGTGCCATGTCCACAGAGGGTCGGCCAGCATCCATGCTCCTTCTAGGAGGAATGGCACTTGACGGCCTCCCACGGAACTTGGCATATCCAGCAGTTTCGATTAGTATATCGATTGGCGGGTGTTGAGGAGAGCGTTGTTCGGATGACGCTGAGAGATACATGGTAGACTGTCCCCTCTCCCCAGCCAACGTATTCGTCTCATACGACGAAATCTTGCCCACATTCCACTGATCTCCTGTGCCTGGGTCCCGCCTTATCAGGCTCAGGGTGAATGGCGGCGTAGCGTATTCGCTGGTCTTCATTGGAGACAAAGAGCGACTGTACCTAGCATGTCCCGCAGTATCCGCTCTAGCTCTGGTTGGATCTCTAGAGCGCGCCGTTTCGTCCATCGAGAGCCGACTTTGGGGTATATCACTGAGCTGCCTTGGCCCAAGAGGCTTGCGCCTGTGTCCAGATGCTTGTAGATGTGATGCCTCTCGAGGATTATATTCG
This sequence comes from Trichoderma brevicompactum, assembly GCA_003012085.1. NCBI lineage: Eukaryota > Fungi > Ascomycota > Sordariomycetes > Hypocreales > Hypocreaceae > Trichoderma > Trichoderma brevicompactum. The sequence goes on along the minus strand of PXNZ01000526.1, from coordinate 17,866 downwards.
GAGGAGCTATCAGACAGGCCCCCTACGCCAGAATCTTCGAAGCGCCTGGGGGGTAGAGGGGGGGCATAATTGCTATCCAGCAAGTTGAATGGCACACCAAGATCGCTTGATGGTCGAAATGTCTGGTTTCCATGGATACCTTGAGGTTGCTGTAGCTGGTCGCTTTGTATGGAAATCTCGGGAGCCAAGGAAGAGACTGAGCCGGGCACTGGTTTGCGGGCAATCGTCCTTGTCGCAGAGCTGTCTTCACTAGATCTCCCCTGCGCTTCATCTCTAAATGGCTGTGGCCCGGTTACATCCAGCATTGGAAGCTCAAGATGGACATAGTAGAGACTACTAGCGACATCTCCTCCGGTGACGTTCTTGAGCTGAGGTTTGAAAGGTGAAAGAATGACATCTGCAAACTTTGTAAGCTTCAAGTTTCAGCCACAAGCAAATCTCGTGATGGTTTCCAAATACCTCTGGTACCGGGCACTCTGGATATGTAGAGCACCAGAGGCTCCTGTATTGTCTCTGATGGATTTTCTGGATATTGAGGTGGATTCGCCGCCAGCAAGTTCAGCGAGGCGAGTGAATGAGCCTCCATGACGGCCGGATGGCGAGGTTGCCAAGTGTGTTTCCCCTTGCAAAATATGTCCCTCTTCGGAAATCTGTCGGCTTTTGATGAGTTGGAACCAGAAGAGACGTGTGCAGAAAAATAAGACACGACGTTTCCACCGCACAATTAAGGTTATTCCGCTAAGTGGCACGAGTTAAGATGAGCGAATTGACGATGATACTCTCTCTCTCCTTTTTTGACGTAAAGATATCTCGTGCAAGGATTACTGCAGGTTGACGGCACCGGGAATCAAGGGCCGGGCAAAATGCCGACTAACCTAAGCCGAAAGGATTCAACAAGTACCGACTAAACAAAACAAAAAAGATAAATAAAGAACGAAGAAGATCAACACATCCTTGCCAAAGTAAGCAGCAGCGGGCATTATCCTGGCACAAGACCTATTTTATCAAACGTGAGACGAAGGCTTTTTCTCCTTTTTTTTTTTCTCATCTGTTATTTTTTTTTATTCTGCACTTCAGTCAATGCCTGAGCCCAAAAAAAAAAAAAAAGACCAACGTCACCGCGCCGGGGCTGTGTTGAGCCCAGCAGGTTTTATTTTAGGGGCGCAGAATGTCCGGTGAGTGTGCCGATAGGACAGAAGAACCGGGGTCTGTTTCCTTAGCGAATCTGGTGATGAGGCGTCAGCTGCAAATGGGGCGAAGCTGAGAGCGATATTAGCTCATGTCTAGGCCAGCTGAGGTGGGAATGTTGAGATGGGAACACGTATGTCATCTCGCGAGGCTGGAGATTGCCGCACAATTTTGTGTTTTTTTCCGTGCTGATACGGATAATGGCATTGCGTTGCCTGTGGCGATATAGCGCAGCAGACAAACTTGCAGGTCGCCTGGATCTGCAATTGCACTGTGTGGATGACGAGACTTGACATGATGGCTTACAGTGGCGAATTAGTAGAGCCACTGTATTTTACGGTGTCGGGGCCTGAGCTCCAGCCGTCACGCGGCCTTGCCTCTAGCCTTGTTCCAAATATAAAACTCGGGCTTCATGATTCAAACTTCATCCAGCCACCAATATTCGCATGTTTTTACGTTTCGCTTTCAAGGGCCCCCCCAGAAGCTCATCAAATTTCGAAATAAGTCGACAAAGGCGCTTCATTTCTTAAAATATCAGCCTGTTAAGCCTGGTCCTGGTCCCCCCGCCTTTGACGCACCTGTCACCAGGCAGGTGGTATTAAAGCCGTATGCAGTGCCATCTCATACATACAGTAACATCTGCAGGTGTGCAGCATTGGGCCTCTACAAAAATAACCGCGCGTTACACTGCATTTGTCATAGCCTTATCTGCCCAGCCGCTGCTCTGCGTGCGGCAAGCGTTATCCCGAAATGAAATTGCGAATCCAAAAACAGTGCTTTTGGCTGTATAGCTGCCCCTAATTCTCCCTCGTCGGCCCTGGGCAATCTGTGGCCGTTGTGGTAAAGGGAAATCCCGTGTGGCAGTTCCAACAGGGGCTCGATGTTGCACAAGCGGTGACCGTCTTGGTGAATGCACCAGCTGCCTGTGAACAGCCGCAGGGAAGAGTCACGAAATCTGATGCGCCAACTCGTTAGATGCTTCGCTCATGCAAGTCCAGTCCTGGATATTGGGCTCTTCTCACTGTCAATAATGCAAAATTCACTGGAGCAGTCGAATGCACAGCCTTCACTGATACCAGGGCGCGTTGTCACTGTGACGGTGGGCACGCAGCTCGTTGGCGATGCCAATGGCGGTGCTGTCGTCTCGTCACTCTCCTTCGTCACGTATGTGGTTCCGCATCCTCCCGGGCAAGGGCTGCAGCATGGATAGCCGGTGTAGACTGTTGGGACCACCGCTACACATCCTACTTGGGGCGTTATTGTCGATTCGATGAGACAGAGCGGCCGGATACAGGTGCTGCAGATTGTCGAAGTGGAGGTGATCGTAGGGCACGGATTCGCAGAGGTTACGACAACCAGAGAATAAACTCCGGATATGAAACATCTGTTGAGCAACTTGGGTCAGCTGAAGGGAGCAGATGTAAGCGTGGCTGCTTAGACTTAAGGGGCTGTACGCCGCAAGTGAGAGGACGGTGCTTGCCGAGGGAAGCCGCATTCTGAAGATTGCCGGTAGTTGACTGCAGAGGTTGAAGCAATTAATCGGTAAGTGGTTAACGATTTGTGTATGGAGAATATCACGCTTGAGGTGAGTCGGGATGGCTGTTGTAAATCCTACCTTCTTGTACCTCATCCCAACGTTACCTGATCGCTACCATCTCGCGGATGCCCTTTTCGAGTGGCGTGATGGTGCCCATCGTGACTAACAGAATGTCCAAGCATCGATCCCGTATTACGGACGAGTGTCTTGTGTGGCGCTCGCAGCTGTAGCACGAACAACGCCGATAGGCTGAGCGAGGACATTGATGAAGGAATAGTTGCCTTGGCAGGATGCAAGCCGCAGTTGTGGTCTGCATTTACGAGCGGTACGATGCGAGGTATGCAAGAGTTTTTTGATTGGAGCTAAGCGTTAAGCTTGAATGATGGTCGACACGCCCTTGATTCATCCGTAAACATTGCATTCTATGGCATCCAGCACAATGCACTCCCTGCACCACACAATTTCTATTCCCAGCCTCGATTCATGGACTTTTAAACCATGTACACTTTTGATATCGAAGCCTCCATGGTTGCATAGGAAGCTCGAGCCTGAATGCTCTGTATGCCCAAGTACTTCGTAAACCCGTGCATATGCGTGTCATGAATTGCGGCTGAGGCTGGCCACTTACATGCATCAAATGAGTGCTCCCTGCATGCCAGCAAATCCTGCAGGACAGGAACGGAATACTACTGGACGAAGCATATGTTACTAGTCGTAAAAAGGGCAGCACTGCGAGTCTGCGAAGCGACATCGGTCTTACCCTAGACTTGAAGTCATTCACAGTGAAGATACTGCAGAACTATTCATTCAAAACGCCAAAAGGATACAAATGATCATCAAGTAAGTGGTATTGATAAATCTGCCTCTATTTACTATATCTGATATGTATTTTTGTGCTTCAAGATTATTGGCTGTTTGTAGGATAAAAAACAGTGCCCGTTCTTACCGAACGAGGTTGCTATTCCTATGAACCGTCATACTTGGACTGTAACGAATTCTTATTTAAGCCGTAGTGGCCTGTGCCACAGCATTTATTACCCAATCTAAGTTTCTATATGGAGCACATCTTTATTAAAATACAGTGCACAGCACTCGGTTGTTATATCTTCAGCCAACATCATCCTTTCCAGGGCTGCAAAACATCAACCAGTGCCAATATTTTTTTTAAAAAAAAATCTATAGCTATCCATTCAATCTATAGCTATCTATTTAATCTACTCAGTATATTGATATCACAGGCTAGTAATTGGCACTGTAATTAGGTGTAGCTTGATGGGAGGGAAGGAAAATCGCACTACGGTTCAAATACGAAGACTCATTCTGAAAAGGGTTCATCTATTCCAACACAGTTTCAATCTCCTACTTGAGTACTCAGGCCTATTGGAGATATCCTCTGACCATAACTCCCGAATACTACCATGAGTATAATCTAGATAAGGACCTAATATGGCCCATGTTAGGAATGGATCTGCCACGTGTACTTTCCAACTTTTATCCATTAGTGACCCTTCCACCCCAAAGTTGTGCCAAGCCTGGATTGTCACCTTTCTCTCATCTGTAGAAATTTTGATCCCGAAATCTGTAGGGCAGCGCAAACAGGAGTTGTATATCCACTGGCCCGGGGATTTGAAAGCTAATGCAATCCCATCTTCAATCATGGCAAGCTCTTTGAACAGAGTGAGTTCCTCGAGCTGAGTGATATCAAAACGCTGCCGCATACTGTCAATTTTAGACGGATGTACTTGAGTATGGACAAACCGCTTCTTCAGCCTGCGAGAATGCGCGAGCTCGCTAGACGCTAGGCTTAAGTGTGGGCAGACGGGCAATTTTAATATCTTGTTTTCTGGGAAGAATGGCAAGGCAGTGCTTGTGTTATTAATAATATTCCACTCTTCACGCAGGATAAATTGTTTATTAACAATCCTAGGCTCTGCTGTATAGGACTCAGTAAGTGGCTCTAACCAGAATGTTATTGTATGTGTATAAGTATCCATTAATGCCGCAAGGTATCGCTGGTGTTTGTTGCCTAGTCGGGAGAGCTTTAATGCACACTGTATGTGATGGCGCTGGATAGAATACGATCCTGTAGAGATTCTTCGACAAAGGTCAACCCCGCAAGGAACACATTGTTCGCTTACATTCCTTGGCGCTGCGGGTAAATCTGAGGTATTGATAAGATGTAGTTTGCAGCATTTTGGACAAGCCCAGTGTATCGGTAGAGTGTAAGCGAGCCCTGTCCAAAACTTAAACTTATCATTAAAGGAGAGCCGCAAGATCTTAGTATCCCAGTCTTGAAATGCAATACACCGAAATATTTTACAGGTATGCGAAAGGAGGAATTTATCATGTAAAGCCAGGTTATCAATGATGAGAAAGAGAATGTCTAGCGAAAGCTGGAGAATAGCGGCGTCTTTGCAACGGTGACGGACTTTGTTTAGCAAGCGACGCAGAAACCGTAAACGACGCATATTGGGAAGACTTGGAACCTGTTAAGAGGTGGTAGAGGAATTTTAGGGATCGGCTCTTTCTATACTTTGATACACTCCATGAAAGCTACGTAATTGTGCGTCAATGGCGCTTTCTGGTGAGCCGATGAGCTCTTTTTCTTGCCTTCAACACTCAATGCTCCAAGAAGGACTAAAATCGTGCATAGAGTTCCATTTATAAAACGTAGCATTCGTCTCTCGAGCATGTCTAATTCGGTTGGATTGGTTACCTAAGCTCGAGATTAATGTTGGCAGAATAGTCATGGAACATGGTATAAATGGTACTGTCCGAGCAATTAATATCATGAATACACAAGGATGCTAAAATCGCAGTATACGTCCTGAATATGAATCCGTGTTACCGACTGGCTAAAGAAAGCTATCTAATGAGCATCTGTGAGTTGGTGTTATAAACTCGCAACTGATGTTGACTTTTTCGTGGTCAGCTCAACTAGCTGGGATTGAGTTCTTAAGATAATTTTGCACTCGGCATTTCAACATCGGCTCTAACCAATAGAGCCTGGCAAATGTTGCTTAGTCAGCTTCCGTAGCTCAGTTGGTCAGAGCTTCGTACTAATACCTGATCTTCAGATCAAGTGATAGTAATGCGGAGGTCGCAGGTTCAAGCCCTGCCGGGAGCATCGCTTCAAGCGGCTGACTTGACATTTCTTTTTGACACTTTTTACTTTCTGTTTTGTCGAAACAAGTGCCCTATATACATGGCTCACTACTAATCCATAAGCTAGCCATTCGCCTGTTTTATGGTTAATAAGAAGCAAGCATATGGTATTTCTAGCCACGTATATATGAGAAATCATGATTTCATTTCATCTACGTACACAATTGGATATGATCAAGTGTCTAATATAGAATAATCTTATACAGAGCATATTGATCAAATGCTACAGCACCCAATCATGCTTACACAGTCTCAGCTCTATATGCAGCCACTACTGCCTCAACAACATCCTCGAGCTTTTCATCTTCCAAGCCCAGCAACTCCATTCCAAACCCATCCCTTTTGGTCCAATCAGCATCTAAAGCTCCCAGCACAAAGACAATGTCCTCTACAGCGACATGTACGGCCTCGGCATCGCTGCTCTCTAACCGTTTCTGTGCATCTTCCAGGTACGGCTTTGAATCGACATGCTGAGCGTGCCATGGCTCTCCCATTACCTTTTCCAGGGCAGCTAGAATCTCAAGCTGCGTTGGATTGAAGCTCTGTATGTAAACGGCACGATTGCGTGTCTGGTCAGCTCTCTGGAGCACCCGGACGGTTGCTTCAGCGATGCGACGCAGCGTCGAGGTCGATGCCTTGGTGGCACCTCCGTCCAAGATCTGAGCCGTTCGAGTCTCAAAATCGAAATGGAGGAGTCCGTCACGCAGCCCATGGTCGAAGAAATGCCCGCACACAAGGGTTGTCCACGAAAAAGCCGAGCCGTCCAGGGCCGCCCTTGCAGCCAGGGCCTCGCACTTTTCACGCACGAGCGTCTTCCTGCGATAGAGCGGCAGATATTTCTGCGGCTCGGGGTCACTTGCATCACAGCTCCCAAAGTCGGCTGGAATGAAGCGCTTCACGCCAGCGCGGAATGCGGCCTCTACAAGCCGCAAATGCTGGTCACCCTCACCCAGTGGGAACGCAGCAATAACGGCATCTTGACCAGCTAGGGCCTCTGTGAGATTTTCAACAGAGAGATCCGGCGCAATTGGAATGCGCGTGATGGCAGAGGCAGGGGTTGTTGCGGAAGAGGACGAGGTCGTGCGTTGTAAAATGGAGATATCGAAACAGTCTGCCTGAAGAAGCTCCTTAAGAATGACCGAGCCAAGGGTGCCATTGGCGCCAATGAGGCAGACCTTTTTGATGGGAGCTTGCGCCATGATTAATCAGTGGTTGTTTACTTGCGTGTATATAATCAGAGCGGCATATCATGTATTCTAGATCGAGGCGAGAGTGAACATGCGAAATAGGCCAGATTAGGCAATTTGGCGCTTAGGGCGGAATGGCATGCAGAACTGCGAAGCATTGTGGAGCCAGCTGTTAAAGGTAAATGCATCATGTCGATATACGGAGTAGTAACAGTACTATTAATGGAATTTTGCTGAATATGGATTGGACAAACAAGAGTATGTATGTGGTGTGTTGGGGAGAAGCTAGGTCAAGGTGAGGATAGTGTTTTTTTGTGGTTACGCGAACGCGAAATACGAAGCAGCAGTAGCTAACAAACGGCGAAGCCGACCGAATTCAACCATATGAACACAACAGCAGGGCGCCCTCGCAATAAAGGATTTCGAAGCATCGATTGTAAATTCTCTGGAGTTTGATCTTCGGCTCCGGGACAGGTTCACGCCGGCATCTATAACTTTCTTTACAGAACCGGACACTCGGCCAGACTCCCCACATTTGCAATACGGCAACGGACTCTCTCGGCTGTCCGAGGTGGAAATAGCGGCGTGGTCGCGCAACGAGGAGCACTTGTTGGTTGTTTAACTCCGACTTTTCCAAAATGCCATCCGGCTCGGCTACGGAATAGAGCGCAGGCAACAGCGAATGAGAAGAGAGCATTTGACGTTTCGGACATGTTTGGCCAATCACGGCTCTGAGAACAATGAAGAAGGATGAAGAAGGATCTTGTGTAGAAACCAACAACGCCGGTGACGATGGAGCTGAAAATGGTATATATATATACGTCTATGCGTGCAGTTGACGAGCCAGCCATCTCATGAAGCGATAAATTCAAGAACAACCAAGCATCAACTACTAAGTCCAACAAATTAAACATTTTACATATACATAACCAATCGCGATTATGGCCGACAAGCACATCATCCTCATCACAGGCGCCAACACTGGCATTGGATACGAGGCCGTGAAAGCGCTGCTGAGCTCATCCACGCCATATCACATCTTCGTCGGCAGCCGCACGGTGGAAAAGAGCCAAAACGCAATTGACGCTGTCACTAAGGAAGTCCCAGGATCGAAAAGCACTCTTGAACCGGTCGCGATTGAGCTGGCCAGCGACGAGTCCATTGCCCAAGCATATGAGACCATCAAGTCCAAGGTGGATAGGATTGACACACTTATTAATAATGCCGGTTCGTATTACTTCCCTTGTGCTTCTTATGTGCTCTTTTAATCAAGGGGATGGAGCTGACATGAGAAACAGGTGCTGCTTTTGATACCGACAGCTTCTCGAATGACGTTTCAAACATTCGCTCCATCTTTAACAAGGCTTACGACGTCAACGTCACCGGAACTCATGTGGTAACCGCCACATTCGCCCCTCTGTTGATCAAGTCCTCTTCTCCTCGCCTCCTCTTCATCACATCCGGCTTGTCCACCCTCATCGCTCACTCCAAGAGCTTCTACCCGCCGTGGGCGCAGAAGCCGCAAGCTGGATGGCCAAAGGAAGGCGTCGCTGCTACCCTGGGCTACAAGAGCAGCAAGACGGCGCTCAACATGTTGATGCTAAACTGGCACTGGCTGCTGCTCGAGGACGGCGTAAAGACCTTTGCCCTCAGCCCGGGCTTCTTGGCTACGAACCTGGGCGGCGATTCCGAGAGGCTCAAGGCGATGGGCGCTGGTGACCCTTCCGTTGGGGGAGAATTTATCAGGAAAGTCACCGAGGGAGAGCGAGATGCGGATGCGGGCAAGGTTGTGACCCGGGATGGCACTCAGGATTGGTAGAGGTTGTGGGCGTTGGTGTAGTCAGGCTCTCTCCCTCTCACCTCACTCTTCCTAGGTAGCATGTATTATTATTATTACGAGATGTGGTAGTCGTATTAGAAGTAGCACTCTCTCTACAAGCTCAGCCAGCATGTTAAATATCGATGAATATTTCACCAGACAAATATATATATATATGTATATATATTAATTAAGACGCTCCAATGTTGTATGTTCCATACGTTTCTGATGCACTCTTTTTCAACTTTTTATTCACGGTGTCTTGTTATTCGATTTAATATCCTAGCAGAGACGGAATTCCGCCGATACCGTTGAGGGATTGTCGTCGCCGCCTCGTAATACACGAGGTACTCCAGCTGTTCTATCCATCGATCCAGATATTCGATATCTGCATTAAGGAGCTCTCTCTCTATCGGATCACCAAAGGATGACTGACTCCGGGTGCGGTAGAGCTGTCCCTGGAGAAGTAGTATTTCGCCGGCCGCGGGCGGTGTTCGTCGTTTGTGTTGGTATCTCGGAGGAGGCTCTATGATGTCGTCGACGCAGTATATCGTTGTAGACTCGGGCTTTGAACGGAACCAACGGGGAGTAAGCTTCTCGACCAGTAGTTCGAGGATGCATCTTATCCGGTCTCTACGTCTAACGCGCGACCGCGTTTCGGGACCGCCAGTATTCATATTTGCATGTATGTGTGTATGAGTAGGTATGTATATGTATATATGAGTACGAATATGAATATGAATATGGTGTTATATAAGATGGGGGTTATGAGCCTTGATATTTTGATAATGTGAAGCTCATGCAACCGTGCTAATCAATGAGCGACAGAGACAGAGGATATCACCATGCTTAAAATATTGCTTCTCTACCAAGGTACCTAACTTTAAGTTTGTGAGGAGAATCTGTATACTTTTGAACAGACGTAATTTACAGAGGCGCCAGTTGTAAAATTGAGTTTACGAAGTTGGTAAATGGCCGTGTGAGCGTTCCTGAGGTCGAGTGGCTTGCTGAAGCTAGGTGAAATTATGGAGTCGAGCCTCCGCCCTGTATATGGGGAACAACAGCCCTTCGTTTGTAACCTTGTATGAGCATTTGGGGGAGCAAATACAAGCCATGATCTGTGGTGCTGGAGTAGTGCACCTCTTTTTGGATTAACATGTCGAGCCCGAGTGAATGAAGCTGCACCGTAGAGTAACTTTGTGATGCTCATAGATTCAGAAACACGTTATGGCTTGCCAGCCATGTGTCCGCCCAAGGGTCTATAATTATCCAAAGCCTCAAAAACCTGGAACATGGCGCACAAGTGAGACTGCAAGGCGCCGCTGTAACGCCGCAGACGAGAACATGGAGAGAAGTATTGTTAATCTACGAGAATCTTAGCTTCTCAGAGGGGCTACGAAGTACATGGGTAGTTTAAAATTGGTTGCTGGATACATGTGCGTGAGATACGAATCTTCGAGTTCAGGGTAGTTTCCTAAAGTACACAGTCCTTGCTTTAAAGCTAATATTCTCTCCAATGAACACTAGGCTTGCAAAGCCTGCCCAGTAGCCCAAAGCATCTTTCAAAGAATGAGTCAAGTCTCATCTCCATTACTCCTCAATGACAATGGTTGATACGATTATTCTTTATGAGTACATCTAGATTTGCATCTCATCAAGCCATAACAGAACAACGGGATGCAAAGGCATTGTGCTGAGATGATCACGCCATAAATTCCTGTGCATACTTGACCATCCAAAGTGAGACACAGGTCGAGAATATTTATATCGAGTAGATTTGTAGCCCATGTCCACGTCTATTTCAAAGGCTACCCTATGACAAAAATGCCCTTCAATACAAACTTGAAATGGACGTGGATGGCTCTTTAGACGAAATATCCATCTACGGCGTGTTCCTCACTGCTAGGTTGTGCGGCCTAATGAGTCTGTGCCCCAGGGGATTACAATACTCGAAGTAGTGCTTTATGTTTCAAGCTTCATCTGCAGAAACTTCAAGCACAATGTAGCCTTTAGTAGCGTGGATGAAGCCTACGAACCTCCTTATAGGAAATGAGAGATTTGGGAATGTTGGGCGGCAAGAGAGATGCCGTGTCAAATACCCCAAGATGGAGCATCATTAATTCCATCAACGATGCCTGCAGAACAGATCTGTAGCCGTCATACGGCGAACGATTTGACGAACACAGATGCGATGGCTTTACAAAAAATAACAACAATAATAATAATAATGCTCCAATAACATCTATGGGCTCATTGTAACGTGAAAAGCAACAATGCTTGTCTGTATCATTCGACCCCTTGGAATGTTTCCAGCTGAGAGGATTGACGCGTTCCTGGTTGAGCACAAACTTTTTGGAGTGCGAGTTTAACAGAGGTAATCTTGGTGCATTCCTGGAGATCGGATCGTCGCTCGCTTTGGAAAGTCCTACGGTGCCAGCCTCCCTTTTCACACAATACGTCTACTCCACAGCCTGCCGATGGGCTGAAATGATATGTCAATGTCTCGGCTTAGTCTCTTCCCACTGAGTAAACACAGCTGAACACACCGTATTGCAGCGGTTCTTTGGAGATACCAGCAGTAGTAGTGCTACTAACTTGACGCGCCAACCTCCCTATTCAAGCCGGTTCTACCCATGCCTCAGGGAGGCACGTCGGCACCGCATGCCATTTCAGCGCCGATCTCTTCATCTCGACCTATGCAAAGTATTCTGCGCTTCTAGGCTAATATAGCTTTGTTGTGTTTTCTTGTAAGCTTGCAAGCGTGTGTTTATGCGAAGCGTCACGTATGGTGCATTATTTTCCTGCCCAAGTTTGGCTGGCATCCATCCCATTGTGAGGTTGGACCATGCATAACAATCATGGCGTTTGAAGGATATATAACTTGACATTGGTACTCCTCTTGAGTCAGAGAAGCATCCCTCATCAAACAGTCATCCTTCGAGTCACGGCTTCATTCTGATGACAACAGTTTGGAACGTGGCTACAAGTATAAAACCAATATTGACCCTACGTTCATAAGCCTCCTTCAAAATCTCTTGCGTCCATACTCTACTCTGAATTGGCGAGCCATGTCCCGCTTCGCCCTCCTCGCCAGCCTTATGGCTGCCAGCGTAGCAGCTCAAGCTGAATTCGCAGCCCCTGGTTTCAAATACATTGGCTGCGTTGAGGCTGAGCCGCGAGTCTTTGGCTTCAACGCTGACATCCACGCGCCTTTCAGCGCCCAGCAATGCCAAACTGCCTGCCACGGCAAGGGCAGATACGTTGCCCTCGACGGCGGATGTCACTGCCACGACCACGCATCCGATGCCAAGGACGAGCTCTACTATAAGAAGATTGATGACTCTGTCTGCTCGCAGCAGTGCATTGGTGGTAACAGAACGACGGGCTTGTGTGGAGGCCCACAATGCCCGGAGACGGGAAAGAAGCGATATTCGCTGTACCAGAAGGACGAAGACCATCATGATGACGATGACTATGATGACTGTGGAGAGGAGGATGATGGCGAATGGAGTGGTTTCAAGGACGATGGCAAGTGGGGTGATCCCAAGGACGATGGCAAATGGAAGGACTTCAAGGACAAGGGCGAATGGAATGATCCCAAAGATGATGGCAAATGGAGTGATCCCAAGGACGATGGCAAATGGAAGGATTTCAAGGACAAGGGCGAATGGAATGATCCCAAGGATGGAGCCAAATGGGGTGGTTTCAAGACCAAGGCCATTTCACTGACAACCACCACGACCAAGACAATTACATCTTGTCCTCCCGAAGTCACAGACTGCCCTCTTAACCCTACCAAGGACCCCATCCACCACTGCCCAGGAGAAGGCTGCCATGATCCCACAACAGCGCGCCCTCCGCCTCCCGTCACGAAGCACTACGACGGCTGGTCAAAGGACCCGTCCCCTCCTCCTCCTCCTGTTTGCCCCGGAGAGCATTGCAAGCCAACTTTCCCAACACCCTCTTCCTGTCCGCCTGGAGGGTGCGTCAAGATTGTCACTGATCCTGCTCAAATACACCCTCGTCCTACCAATGATCCCCATGACCCTTCGGCTCCAACTAAGGTGCCGGTAATTGTCAGCGAGGGTGCCAGGTACTACCAGTCTGGAGTGCTGATTGCCGTCACCGCATTGGCAATGGCTTTGAGCTGGCTGTAAGGAGTGGAAACCGGCTTATGCCGATTAGACGATAGACTTTTTTTTTCTGTTGGGACGTAAGTATAGAGATTGAACAAGCAAACGAATAGTCAACCGATAGATACTTTGAGGCGTTGTGGAAAGGGCTGTGGTGCATTGTGGAGTTCTCATATAATACACACTCATGAGACTGTTTTGTTTTGAAAGCTGCTAGATACTAAGTTTCATCCTCAATCAGCCAGTACTTTAATAATCAATAATTCATCATTTCAAGCCGGGACATGTCCAACTCCAACTGAAGAGCATCGGTGTGATAAAAAAAAAAACAGGAACAAAATACTCGTCTCGACCATATTAGTGGCGATCAATTTCCAAAGTCAATCTCCCAACGATAAATATAAACTAGGTAGCCTGAGTTCGATACTTCTTTGGCGCGTCCGTTAACGGCACATATCGCACCCCAAATAGCTTCTTCCTCGTCACCTTTCCCTCTTCGTCCTTTTCGATGCGCCACACGCTTTGTTCCCACCCGGTGGAGTCATCATCGACAGGAATAAACATGCTTTTTCACGATAAAAAAGAATTACCCCATTAGCACATGTTTAATGGATATGATGACCAAAACTTACCATCCTGGCGCCTTGAGCTGTTCCAGCAGCGGAGAATGAACCTCCTTCGCCGCGGCGCCAACATGAATCACATCCCACGCTGTTCCGTACTCTTCTTCGCCCTCTCGTGCCTCTTCAGCCCAGCCCAGCCTCCCGTCACCAACCACGAACTTTGCTTTCCCCGTTTCCAGCAACTGCCTCCCCTCTGGGCTCTTCTTCATATTAGCCTCCCCCAGATCTCGCAGCTCTTGGATGTGCTCCAGCCCTACAACAAGCCCACGATCCCCAACGAGTTCTGCAAAAATGTGGGTGAGGTAGCCGGAACCGGAGCCAATGTCCAGAACTCGCGGCGCTGGTGAGGCTTCTGAGGGGAGGAGGCGAGGCAAGACATGCTCGATGGCAGAGGCGTGCATGTGCGGAGCAGAAATGGTGGCATCGTAGCCGATGGGCTGTGGCGAATCTTGGTATGGCATAGCAGGGGCGTAATGCCGCCGGTCGACCTACCGGGAGGTTAGACGATGCGAAGCACTTCACTGGAAAACCATTTGTTTCGCAAAGCAGAAAAAGAGCTTGCCTTGAGGAATGCCTCCTTGACCAGCGGATCACTAATGAGGCCATGAGTCCACAGGTTTGCAATCAGCCCGGCATTCGAGCTTCCTGAACACCGCCACGCCATGTTGAGGCCTCGGCGAGCTTGGAGTCCTCCTGCAACAAGGAGACAAACGCCAGCAGTCTTCAGGAACAGGTACGGGCTGGGCAATCTCGCTCCAAATATACGAGGAGTTCGAGGCGCCAGGTTTCGGTGACCGGTTCCAGCCGATGACAACGAGTAATGATTTGATATTGATGCAAGGATTTAAAACAAAGGCACAAGATGGAAGAGCGAGAGGATGCTTGGGTAGGCTGCTCTGCTTACGACTCGGCAAATCACGCAATCGCCTCAGCGGTAAGAATGTCCGGATTCGAATATTTCAAAAGTATAACTTGAGGATATGTTTTGTCAACTATGGATGAAATCAAACTAACAAGATGATGTATGAAAGACGTCAAAGGCACCTTCTTATGGGCTGCTGACCAGTTTGTAAGTCCTCGGCAGCGGGATGACGGAGCTGAACAGCGCTATCAGCCCCCCCAAGACCCCGCACGCTGCTAGTTCGTTTTAGTGGCCGCCGTAAGAGCCTGTCCATAGGCCTGTGTGACCTGTAGCCAGCAGCCTGTAGCCAGCAGCCTGTAGTGGCCTGTAGTGACCTGTAAGCCTGCAGCAGATGCGACGCAGCGATCCGTTTATGCGCGCGCCCTGATCTGCAGCAAGATCTAGATATGTAGTGAAGAGCTCGGCATGGACCAATGGGACCTTTATCAACCTAGATCCAACTGGCAGAAGGATTGGTGGATGGTCGGATTGCCTAAATTAGAGAAGAGACGAACACATGGATGCACCAAACACTACAGCAGCAGCTCGTGCCGAAGCGAATCAAAATGGTATAGAAAGATGGCTGATTATCCTATACATTGTACATAAGAGAAGCGTGCTACGCGTTATGCCTCAAAGCTAATGATGCATGCATCCATAACGCCGGAATCCATCCCAACAAATAAACACAAGGAGAACAGATAGAAGGACAAGAAAGAGAAAGCGCTGCCAAGTGGGATATCGTTGCTCGCATACCCGTTGGGCCCTCCTATAAATGTTGAAAGAATAATCCAAGGGAGCGGCAATTGCAACAAGAAAAAGAAAAGATTTCAAAATCTATAGCGTAAGAACCAACAGCTCTACACCACGTGTTCCACGCTCTCGCCTTCTGCAATAATAGGGACGTTGAGTCCTCGGTCAGGGCTCTGCAATACGAGCTGCTCGTGTCGTCGGGCTCTCATGAATTCGGCCACGCTCCGGATGAGGATGAACCATCCAACAACCATCAAGATGTATGCCATCCAGTCACTGCCAGAAATGGCAGAGCCGGGGCCGTCACGCACCTCGCCAACATCAAAGTCATGCGAATTTGGATCCGGCGGCGCGGCGTATCCGTCAGGACCAGTCATCTTTGGAGGATCTTCGGGTGATCCTCTCATGTAGAAGCCGTACTGGATTAGAGTGATGCCCAAGCCGGCTCGTGATCCGTTCTTGGCTGCATGGGTAGAGTGGAGGAGGTAGGTGAGCAGGAAGCCGACAAGCTGGAATGAAGTAGAGATCATGCCGTTCCAGATAAACGAAAACACTGAACCAACGGGCATGCCGTCCACGTAGACCTCATCGACACCGCCGTAGCCGGGCGCAAGAATTGTTGTCTCCCAGTAAGGCGGTGCAGCGTCTGCAGCAGCTTGTTCATAGGTCTGTAAGAGCCGCCGTAGTTAGTATGGAATCTTGACAAGTTTCGCGGGCGCGCAAGCAGGGTTGACAAACAGGTGGTTGCTCCTCCTTTTCGGCATTCGCGTCCGTCCGTTCTGGCCGGGCTGACATATTCGCAAACACGCCATCCGAACCAAATCCGCCTCCCATTACTCGGGGTCGTGAAGATGACGAGGTCGTATCCGTCGTCGCCGAGGCTGAAGCCGGCACTATCGGGGCGGAGGACCGCGCAGGACCATTGGCTGATCTGATGGTCGGAGTCGAGTTCTGTCGAACTAATCTTTGTCTATCGTCTGCTTCATCTTCATCGCTCGCATCATCGTCGTCAAATGCATCGGCAAGGTCGTTGTTGACTCGACCATTTCGTGTTGGCGAAGAGGCGCGGGAATGGAAGGACGGAGGTGGCGAGTTGGGGATTTGAACTCGTCGCTGTGGAACTGCGTCGTGCTCCTCATCTTCATCGTGGGCATTTACCTGCAAGAAGCAATCAAATAAATGTCAGTCTCAGTGTCGACAATTAGCTGCAAAAAAGAAAAAGAAAAAAAAAGGCAAAATTATCGCGATGCGCGACTGCATACCCTCTCGTAACGCCCAGACATGGCTGCAGCAATATTCCGTGTCAAAGTCACGCAGCACCGTAGATTCGGAGGCTTTCGGGGAGCGAGGTGGTGTCGTAATCAAATCACCGGCGCCCGTAGAGGGAAAAAAAAGGAGCACGATCCAAGGGGTGGGAAGAAGCGACAAAGGAGAAGATGAAATATGCAAATCGGTAGACGTGTAAGAGCGACGAGGAAAAGAAAGAAAGAAGCAAAAAAAAAAAAAAATTGAGCAGTAGAGGAAGATTGAGGAGTTTGAGATGGAATGAGATGAGAGATGAGATAGAATGGAATAGTAAGGGCTGAAAGTGCGCCAGACGCAAAAGCGCAGGTAGATGGAGAAAGGCGATCGGATTGGGACTACGGGCAGGCCAGATGATGCGTCCGCTGATGACCAATGCGAGGGAGGCGCTGGAGGCAACCTGCTGATGCACGGAGGAGTACCTGCGAACCTGCTAGACGCCCTGCGTGCAATTTGTGTACTAGCCGGTAGTAATCAACGTACCCAGCCCGGCCATCTGGAACAATCCAGGGTTCCGCCAGGGTACTTTTGCCGGGATTGTGGGAGTGCCTGTTCCGCTGCTACTGGAACTGGGCAGCCAAGCTAGGAGGCGCCTCAGGCAGCAGAGCACTCTAAGCGCTGTCAATGATGTGTTTTGCATGACTTTTAGCACCTGGGCCGTGCGCGTCTCCAGCTGTCCGAAAGTAGCCGGGACTTTGGATTCCGCGCTGCAGAGTACGTCTGTGCCGAGTACGTAGTACCTTGACGCCTTCCACCCATTGGGTGCGTGAAATTAATTACACGGTATATCTGATACTGTGCTAGCGGAAACTTTGCTCTAGCAGAAATTCAATAATTTGTATCGCAAGTTCCATCCAGGCGAAACAGTGGCGGCATTGCATTGCGCAGCACGCGCATCGCAGAGCCCAGCAATTCTTCGACAATGTCGCGATCATTGGCAGTAAGTAGACCGCTTCGTGATTTCTCCGTTCCAACCACCTGCAGGGTGCCCTGGTTTGCCAGCTAACCTGCTTCAACAGCGCCGCATCTACTCCGACGTCTTTGCCAAATGGCCCAAGCAAGACCTGCGGCCGGACTACCAGTTCCAGGATGTCCTGGCCAAGGTCGTCGATGAGCGCTTCAAGACTTACAAGCCGTCCATTGAGCCCGAGGAGCTGCTGAAGGCGCGGGCTCTTCAATTCCTGCTGCAAAACAAGTTTAGAGACAGGGTGCGCAACAACAAGCTTCACGAACCCTTCGTTGCGAAGGGGAAGGGGGG
>PXNZ01000525.1:0-32326 GCA_003012085.1 Trichoderma brevicompactum | reverse complement strand
GAGGGCGGGTGGGGGGGGGGGGAGTGTGGGGGGAGGGAGGGGAGCGGGGGGGATTGTATAGCTTACAACCCTGGGGAGCTCCAGTATGATGCCATTGTCCATTTTGCCATAGACCGCGCAGAAATGGTTCTGTCGCCGATTCTGAGGGTAGGCTAAACGCCATCAGACCAAGCACGATGGGAAGCTCTCCCGCAAGGCCAACAGATGGGACCACATTGCGAGGGTTCCGGTACGTCTCCGGCACCAGGCTGGGTATCCAGCTGGGAGCAGCCCCCGCGACGTACTTGCACACTGCAGGCCCTGGCTCCATAAGACTATCCGGGTGTACTGCTTGTGATACTCCCGGCTGAGAAGGAGGATGGAAGAAAAGTAAGGGGGTTCGAGCGAGCCCTTCGACGGACAGTGGATCGGCGCAGAGTGGATCTCCATGGACGACGACAATGGGGAGCAAGGGATTGCACGAGAAGACTGCCATCTCCTTATACATGGTGTCGCGGCACAGATTTCTATCAGTAGCGCAGACATAGCCAGGAGGCCATCTCCCTCCTTGGGGGTCTCCCCGAGCCCATCGGTAGCCAGAAGCTTCCGTCACTTGGCCATTGTGATATCTCATCACACGGCTAGTGATCTCACCTTCGTAACCGCCTGGTCCGTTCGGCGGGATGCGGTTATGCCAGCCATCTCCATTGGTTGAGTTTTCGTCAAATCGCACACATAGTTGATTGACCACAAAAAGAAAGCTCGTTGGGTTGTAGTCAACATTGCGGCTGTTGTGGCTCGAATATCCGCCAGGGGCCCCCACTTGCTGATGCGATCTTCTGGCCTGCATAGAGTAATGGAAATTAGTACTCTGTATCTTTTAATTAAACTCCCGACAAGAAAGCGAATGAATGACTCGTGTATTCAAGATTGAGAGTGGGAACTCACACTACCAGGCATGATAACGGCCGCTCTATTCACCTGTATATATATTCCGAATGGCCGCGCTCAAGGCCAGTAATTTGGAAAGATAGGTAGGCAAGTCAAAGTGCAACTTGCTCGTGAAGGCGATACATGCAAGTCTCGACAACAGGCGTAGACCTACATATTATGACTCCGCTCCTCTTCGCCTTTTCCAACCCTCCAACAAATGCCACAGGTATCGCTGCCCAAGGCCAGGTGTCAGGAATTGATTACCAGTCAAAGTTAGGCTGAGATGCTACACATCAATCGTTGCAGTGTGATCAAGACAGTTGGCCGCTAGGATTGAGGTCGGGCAAGGGAAGACGGTGTTCCACGCTGGCACTTGCGGACTTTGCGGCTCAAAATTTGGCAAAGTAGGCTGAGGGTAAATTGACGTCGACGTACATCAGTAGTAGCGCCTCGTGAAGGCTCATTGCCGAACCGGTGAGACAAAAACTTCATTCCATTGGGCCCTTGGATCTCCGTTTGCCTCGTTCTCTCTGCCAGCACTCTTCTCCTCTTTTGCATGAGAAGAGTTTATTGGGCTCTCTTCAAGTGTTGTCCCACGAATGCCAGCGGGCTAGCTGGGCACGACACAGTTTTTATCAAGCCCCGGTCACAAGGTCTCCGAGATACAGGTACCCATGTGATGGGCTAATTTAAGGTATTTGACGTACCGCCATCTTTGCTGCAGTCGCATTCCCATAGGCCGACTATCCCAGCTTTCCTGTACACCCACACGCCACCAACCAACTGGTGGTGTCCGCGGGCCTTGAGAGCCTCTCAGTGGAGGCAGGACTTGTTGGCTCCTCAAATCGATCTAAGCTTGAAAAAATCTCTCAGAGACAGTTGAACACCACCACTTGTGGGCTGTGGACCAATAGACCGCGAGCTTGTAAAGGGATTATGGACCATTGGGCACTCGTAAAACTTGAGCCTATCATTGGTGACAAGGCTGCGGTATGGGGGTTTCCAATTACGGCTCCCTCGGCGAGAAAATACCCGCGGTCGTCTGATGGTATCATAGAGCACCACCATGCACGATGGGCCATCCCGGTTTCCCTCCCAAACTGGGGGGGGCCTGGGGGGGTAATGGAGTGCGAAAGTCATGTAAATCGTTCTAATGAAGCAATCGTCGCATTCTCAACGAATGCGACAGGCAGCCATGCCAAGCCAGAGCAACACCTTTTTATCAGTCAAAACCAGCAGCTGATTGTGTCTTTTCTGTACGAGAAAAAAAAATTTGTGTCCCGGGAGAAAACAAACGCTCGGTTTCACTCACTATTGTCGGAGGTTTCAACCGTTGAATGAGCCACTCATGAGACAACAGATCCGCGGCCCCCAAGACAATGGAGGGTCACACAAAAGATGGATACTAACATTAGCTCTTGCCAGAATTTACGTCAGGTTCGGGTAGAGCACTGTCCGCTCCCGAGGATCTTTTTCCATACGTCAGCCCGAAAATGAAGATGTCAAACAACTCATAGGTTGGGACCCATGACAGCGACGTGTTTGACGGAGCCTAAGGCGCCAAGACGCATCGAAAAGACACGATGCCGTGGCATTGTTTAAGCTGACCGCCAAAGTCCATGGTTATCCTCGTCCTCGTGACGGTTGTGAAAATTTTTCGCGCTCTGAGGATAATCCCAACAACCGCCTCAAGCACACATTGCCACGTGCATGCTCTGGTTCAATCGCATGGATTCATGTCCAATTGTAAAGCAAAGCAAACATACTGATATGCCAGAGCAAGGGTGGCAACCAAGTAGCGCAGCCGAGCCTTCATTAGATTGTTAGTAAGAAATACACATTTGCTATACTGCTTGTCGGCTTACCCGATATTCTCAAGCTCTCCGCAACAGTTGACCTTCGCGATTGACGCTATAGGTGCCGTCTATTGATAAGATGTAGCTTGGTAACACTGCCCACTTAAGGCGATAGGCCCTGGTTGATATAAGGCCAAGCCTAGCAACATATTGAAGATGGAATAATGTGGACTGAGGGATATCGCACTTCAAGATAGACGGGAGTATTATGATTGAGAAGATGTCATTTACATGAATAGAGACGGACAAAGAAAGATATAAAAAAAATTCACAAGCTTGCTAACGGTTGCCTTGGTTGCCTCACTAGGTGGTTCGCGTCCAGTGTGGATCCGGGTTGAGCCTCCGGAGTGCAAACATCTTGATCGGGCCGCCCTGGTTACGCATGTGATATATATATCCATTTGTTAACCGCCCAAAGTACTAACCTAGCCCAGTATACTTTACCTATGGGCATCTTCCTCCTGGTAAAGGCCAAAGGCACTCATGGTGAGGGGGTGGCAGCACAGAAATCGATCTATCGTTTCAGTCTGAGCGCCTCGCCTTCTTATTTGGTGCTGAAGTCTCATCCGGAACGGCATCCGAAGCGATGCCTGATAAGTAAATTCTAGCCTCTTGGAGCAGCCGTTTCTCCCCTAGCCTCACTGTGACGGCAGCTTTACGCCTTTCGCTAATATCGCCACCCGAAAGAATACGTTCGTCGTCCAAAATATTTGTGGGATACTGCGACGTTAGGGCGTCGAGCGCCTTGATAAGCACAGTATGCTGGATCTCGTCGCGCTTCCGCTTGTCGACAATACAAGACGGGTCCGCTTTGCGAATGGCCTTGAGAAACGATTTTAGCTGATCCCTGAGGTCCTCTGGTATTTCGCTAAATCTGGCTGAACCAGTAAATGTACCGTCCGGGTTAGGTTCATCTGACTCTCGCTCCAAAACAAATGTATCCTCAATTTCGTCCAAATCCAAGTACTCGCGCTTATTTGACGTCAGGCTTTGTTTAGATAATGAAATTCGGATCAAATACTTACTGCATTTTCCAATTGTTCATGTGACAAGCCCAGGCTGGTCAGCAAGGCGCCCTCGACCAGTTTCCATGGAAGCTCAACCACATCATAACGAGAGTGCTTTGGAGTCACATAGCCATAACGGCGCAGGAGCTCTGAGTTGGGGTGGGGGCCATAATAGTTCAAGATCTCTTCGCCAGCCTTGATAGCCCTCAATGTTGCCACAGTAAGAGCGTCATCTCCATAATTGACATGAGCCTGCAAAATATATGAGTAAGCAAATGGTTCATCTTTTGAGTGGGAAATATAATGGATAGAATCGCACATTGTACTCAGCGTCAGCGTTGAGAATATCAGCCATCGGCACCATGCCCATAGTGGACTTGGCCTCACGGTCTTCGACCCATTCTTCGGTATCATCCTCTTCATCGTCATCGTCATTCTGGAAATCAAAAGCGTAGGACATTATGGTGCTTCCCATGCGGTGAGCCAACTGCACAAGGTCGTCGTCACTATAATCCTGGCTAGACGGGAAGGCGTCGTGGTTTCCACGGATGATGGGCAAAACCTTGGCGTGAAACATTTTCTCAGCATCAGCTTTACCGACTTTCGACCGCGTAGCGCTTGCCTGGAGCTCGTCGAGCTCAGAATCAGACCAGAACATGGGTGTCTCGAACGACACTGGAAGAACGTCGATGTACGGCTTCCATTTGGACTGGTCCCCCTTGAAATACTCAAACATCATGATGATTATCAGAGTGCTCCATGGATCTTGCTGCGGCTTGCCATCCACTTCCATGGCAGTATCTTGATTGAGGAAGACATCTGGCAGCTTCTCTTTCAGCTCTGACGTCTCGATGTTTATGATCCCACTTCTAGGTACCGTGAACAAAACTGTATCAGCAGGTATATCCTGAAGCGCCACTGTTCACATGATTGTCAATCGATGGATGTAATACATAGATGTGCATTGGCTAACAAACCTATGCCGCGGCCTGCATTTCTTCCTCGGAGGTCGGTAATCTCGATATGCTCAGAAAAGGTAGACCCAGGAAGAGCCTTGAACCACTCAAGGAACGCCTTTGTTTTGCCTCCAAAATCAGCGTCAGACATCTTGAAATCTATCCAATTACCCGTAGAATGCAAAATTGACAAATTTCACAGCACGCCCACAAGAACAAGAAATTGTTGGCGATGCTTGGTGTAAGGCAGAATCTTTAAACGGGAAAGAGCAAGCATTTTCATACAGTGCGTGTAGTCATGCATTCGAATGAGAAATTTTATACGCACTGTATACCTGCTTAGCTCACCTCCGCCGTCAGCGTATCTCGGTACCTCTTGCCCAAAGCTGAGGCGCAGGATTCAGCTCTTCGGGAACTTTTGCCTTTCGTCTTTTTATGTTGTGGTAATACAGAAGAACATTATGGCATAATCGAGAATGTTGCGCTTCCATTTGCCTTACTTGAAGCCTTATCCATTTATAGAGTATCTTATCTGCATCTTACTTTCTTAGGTAGCCTCTCTCTGTTCTTGTACAACTTGGCACTTAGCCTACATTTCAGGTATAGGCAAATCGCATTCTCTCTTTTGCTGCCATTCCCTCACCTCTCCCCTCCTCTGTCCTGATAGAGGCATTTCATAATCACTCATCACCATTATCGGATGCCTTGCCTTTCCTATTGGCTTCTCTCTTTCTTGGCCGCAGCCATTCTTCCATGCCTGGTGGCCAATATACTCTGTTATGCTGCCCTCCCATTCCAAACTCCTCTGGGCTAATAAAATTTGAAGAGTCGTCTCCCATCTCATCAACAGCGTTGCTCTTCTTCCCCTTTTTGGCTCCTTTTCCAGTTTCTCGGGCAGTCCCCTTCCGAGGCTCATCGTCCCGTTCGTAGGGGATAACATCGTTGAAGAGATCCCATCCTGGGAGCCTGAACGTTCTCATGAGTTCAAACACTGCCTGCTCCTTGTCTTTTGCCTCGATCATCAAGTCCATGTCTGCTTCACATGGCGGCAGCGTCTTAACGCGGGCAGAATGTTTTCGCCGATCCCGTGGCGTGACGGCGTCCGCTGTTGGTTCGCTATAATGCATTTTTTGCCTAATATTCTTTCTCGTCCAGGTTTTCGCAATACGATCATACAGGTCCATGATGTCAAGAGTGCCCTCGCGAATGCTAGAGTCAAAAATAATGTTGTGATGATGGTAGTCCAACACCAGAGGAATGTTGAGCTCCTCGCAGATGGGAAGCAGGTCATGGACACTCCAAGAGACATCATCATTCTCTAAGACCAGTCTTGATTTCACTCCTTCGGACAACTTGGCATAATTTTCGCGAAAGCGATCTAGAGTAGCCGCCTTGTCGCCATACGTGCCACCCATATGCAGAATCATGATGGCATCTCGATTCATCTGCTCCGGTAGTTTCAACAGGGATAACATCTCATCATGATATTCGAGGTCTCTAAAAGCAGCAGTGACCACTTCTTTTCGAGGACTGGCAATTTGGGTATACTGTCCCGGATGTGTTGTGAGGCGATGGCCAAGCTCAGCGGCCACCTTGCCCGCCTCAGCCAATACATCGGCAGCAAACGGAGCGAGTTTATAGCCATGCTCCTCATGGCTCGCAAAAGGGAACATTTCGCTGCTTAGCCGCATAAATTTGATGCCATACTTGTCGTTCCACCGCAGCATCTTGCCTATATCTCTGGCATTTGCGAGACCCAGTTCCTGAACAAATTTCAACCCCCGCTGGACGTCTGGCGGCTGCGTCTTATCAGGTCGATTTTTTGTTTGATGCTCAGGCTGTGTCGGGTCTTGAAGAGGGTGTCTGTGGTCAATTATTGAGGCAATCCGACATGTTCGAGATGAAAAAACAGGGGGGTTAGCCGATCTGAGGTATGTGTTAAGACAGGCCTATACATCCTCGCATTAGCTTCGGCGTGCTCTGTGAAGTTCAACCAGGTCATTTCCATGTTCAACACGGGTATATCAACTCACATATCCAAGCCGGCCTCTCCACGGTAGTGGAAGCACGTCGCTGTTTACAGGCGGCGGCCGTCTTGCACTCCTCTCCATGGCCTCTGCATCCGCTTTGTCCTCGGATGCATCAGCCTGTTCCATCTCCACATCGCCGCTGGATTTCTCTACAGGCTTTGCTTCAATGTTTTTTGCGTGGCCGGCTCTGGCTGTCCTCGATGCCATCGGCCTGGTCTTAAAAGCTTCTTCTCGGACCTTTTCAGGATCACACTTGGACAAATCTGAGGTTTCCACGGCTAATCGCTGTCTTTTTACTGCGCTTTGAAGCTTCAGCCCCATCTCCCCGAGCTCTCTCATGGTGCGCTCAAAGGCTTCCTGTGGAGATGGCGGGCTTCCCGCTGGTCCCAAGGGATCCTTCTTTCCATCTCCATGTTGAGAAGTTTCAAGCTGCTGTGAAACAGCCCCGTTGGCCTTTCTCGAGCTACGCCTGACTTTGGCTGCAGGTGGATCGGCTACGAACAACTCTGCTTTCTTTCTTTTGGGGGCCATTGCTTGTGAAAACCGAGTTAGTGGCTGGAGGAATGCGAACGGTGAGATGAATGGGAGTTGTCGAAAGCGACTTTGCAGTGCCACAATAGTTGAGTTTGTGAGAGTGCAAGACGGGTTGGGAATGCGTCAGGTATATGACACGACCATTCACCAGATTATATTACGCCCAAGGGCCCCTCAACGGTGAAAGCAGCAGCTCAAAGCGGGCGTTGATGGATGCAACGGCAATCAGTATGAAGAGGATGACCACTCTTTCGAGGATATCGCAACACGGCCGCTTGGTTTGTTTTCTACTGGCAGCTTCAGCCAGTTGAAGGGGGAAGCGGGTGAGACGTGCAAGCAAGACAAGCGAGGGCGGGCAGACAGGGTACCACAGCAAGGCCTGAGGCTTCGATCCGTGCCCAGATCCTAGATTCAACGATTCATCGCTATGACCTCGATGAAGTCATCAGCCGCCTATTCATCTCGATCGGGATCGTGCGTAGGTGGGTACGTACCAACTCCACTAGCCTGGCGAATGACGGCCTAGCTGATGTCTCAAAGGCGGAACTTCGCGTGTCTTTTAGAATGTTGGCAAGGGGTTTGCAAAAAAACAGGGACCGCAAAATGGATATACACATACATTAAAGCAATAAGAACAGTAATGTGGTGGAGTCTATTGCCACAGTTGTGTGTGTATCATTTAATTCTGTGTGTCGATCGTCTTCCCAGTCCCTATTTTTTTGCAAACCACTTGGTTGGCTAGGCTTCTTTCAACGCTTTCTCATTATCAGATGACATGTTTAATCTCCCATGAGCTTGAGAAGCTGGCCAAATCCGCCGTTGAGGGCAGTTTCTGTGAGCTATTATGGAAGCTACGGGCTCCGAGGTGGCAGAGCTTCTTTGGAGCTTTCTAGCGCCAACTCTACTCTGCAGTGATGCTATAACACCACCGCATCAGACTGATGTAACCCTCCCTTGTCCGTGCCTGGTGTCACTATGCCACGGAGCAGTCCTCCGAGTTGCACAGCACGAGCAAATGAGATCAATCCGGAGCTCACTGTCCGTTATGGTTGCCAGCAGCGCCTAGGGGACAGGTCAGAAAGTTGGAGATGTTCTCCTCAAAGGAGAGCAAAGCACAGAAGTTAGCCACCCAGTAGTTGTATGACATGATGATTGACTATATTTTACTCGTGATTTTTCATCCATGTCAAACCACCAGTGCTAACAAATCACCGCAGAGCGCTTCTCTGACGTGCTGGGGCCAGTCGGGCTATGGATTTACTCCGCACATCTGTCTGTGGGGTTATGGGCTCCTTTCCGCCATCCTACCCTAGAGCTTAACCGCAACAGCAAAGGCCGTATAGACAAATCTCTGAATTACAAATTGCCCAAGGAGTACAGCCAATATATGTGGATAGAGCACGCAGAATATTCGATTGAACCGACTAACAAGTGGTGCCGAGGAGAACGCCACCAGTGTGTATGAAATCATATGTGGAGCCTCATCACCGGTAGTGTAATTTCCCCTTCATCTGCCGTACCCTATGTGGGAAATGTACGGGTAGATCTTTGCCTCGATTGGGGGTTTTAACTTTGGCATTATCTGTAGGCCTAGCATGGTTTGAGCCCCTCTTGAATGAACGGCAAATAACGTTATTACGAACTGCTGACCAGGCTGGGGGAAAACCGTTGAGCTTGGTTGCTTGGCATGAGGGATCCGTCTTGTTGTCAAAATTAGATTAGTAGCCGCAAAGATGAAACCGATTCTGCATTCCAAACCATTCTGTTTTCTGCAAATGGTTGGTGTGGGAGCTGCGCTGATCCATAGAGATTGTGCTCATAATTACATTGCTGTAACTGGGGCATTTCCCCTAGTTTTATGGACTAATATCTTCAATTCTTTGCTCAAATGGGCATGCAGAATACGTTGTGCAAGCGCGCTCTGTAAATTAAAGAGCCACTAGAATATACTAGAATATATGACATGGAAAGCTTTCTGATAAATGGTCGGTTTAGTAAGATGAACTCTATATAGTGATATAGTAAAGACAAGAAGAAAAAGAAGGCCGGTCTAGCAAGGACATTGCCGTGCATTATAGGCTGTACTTTGCAGTCATGAATTGTTTTAGGAATCGATAGCAATGAACAAGATGCTCAAGATGGCGATATCTCAATCTGTAGTCTTGCTCTGCCTCCTAACCCAACACAGTCATATTCTGAAACAGAACACTCCAACAATGGCATGAGCAATTCCTGACCAAAATTCAACAAAGGGAATTTGTATAGTAAGCATGTCATGCATGTGCACGTGTGTCCCCCCCAAATACGAAGTACGAGATGCGTCGTACGGGCGGTAGCAGGAAATAATGAGCTCGCCTGTTTCTGGGTGGTGGCATGTAGGTATTTTACCCACGTTTTTTGATTCATCCCCCCTGACAAAACATGCCACCAAGTTAAGAGCCCCTGACGGTATCTGGCGATGAGCGTACTTGTATTCTCCAAGGCCCGAGCACAGAGCTTGAACCACTCCCTTTTTGGGTAGTAGGTACGGAACAGGTACTGGCTTAGTAGAGGCACTGAGCCGAGCCAAGCAATTCAGTCATCATCACACGGTTTGGGGCCGCTGGTCACTTTTGTTAGATGCCAACAGCACTCAGCATCTGTGCCCCGTGCTTGATAGACGACACCCAATTTTGGTTGATACTTTTAATACTTTGGTAGCACTACGAAGCACTCCGTACTGTAAAAAAGAACACGTGGAGCATGCCTTTGGAATACAAGTAAACCCCCCCCCCCCCAGCTCGAAGCGCCAAAAATGCCACTTTGTGACACGACGCATTGATCTCCCTACATGTGGCTTTTTCTGCTTTGCTGGCAGCCCGTAGCCGAGTCTACACAGCCCGATTTTGTCTTGGCCGTAACGTCCAAGTAGTGCTACAAGCAGCCATTCGCAGTCGGGGCTTTGGGGAGGGAGGGGGCATTGAAGCAGGGCGAATCTTGAGCTGAGAGGCGTAAGCGGACAATGGAGGGGGGAGGGATCTGACAAGAGAGATGAAGCCCAGCCGTACAAGGTGCTTTTCCTTAGCCTCGCCAGAACGGACCAGGGGTGCGCAAGGATGTCTCATGTTGGCCAGAAGGCTGCGTGTTTGGCACCCATGCTGGCGAGAAAAAAAAAACAAGGTTTGCATGCTTTCCCTGCTGTGACGGACATGGGTATGTGATTTGATTCATGCGCTACGCACGGAGGAGCAACTCCGCTTGCTCCGTTATCGTTCTTTTTTGGCTGCTTCGTATGTATGCATGTACATATTACTCCGTACATGCTCGGAAGAGATCGAACAGACGGACCTACCTAGTTAGTGGCCGGCAAGGGAATGATGTTTATTTTGATGGCGTTTATTTCGCATATGGCGCTTCTTCGAGACGGTGAGGCCTTGGCGACGCAGCCATGGCTGCTGGTACTACAAGCTCACAGCACGAAAAGCGGAACGGCAATCGTGAGTGCGTGTACTCTGTAACTCGAAAGAAGTTGGGATGAAGCATTTAGCCGTGGGAGGGAATCAAATATATTACTTGTACCTACTACGGAGTACGGAGTACGGAGTGCTTGTATTTGGACACTCCGTACTCCGTAATCGAATCTCATACCTGGAGATGCATCATCAGCGTCCGGAGTACGTACATATACAAGCAGAAGGCGCAAGACATTATTGGGCTTATCAAAGCACCGTACGGAGGGTATTTCCCGACCGTTGGTGCTAGCGGTACTCCGCAGTATGATTGCCTCTCTTGTCTGGTACGGAGAAAGGCATATATAGATACGACGTTTTGATTTGCGCCGGTACGAGGTCATTCCCCACGTTGTTTGACCAAACCGCAGTGGGGTCTAATATCTGAAAGCCGTTGGAGTGTGCCGGTGCCATGACTCTCTCGTCTTTCAGTATCACCAATCGAGGAAGAAGCTTCTTCGGAGTTTTGTTGCGGTACTTGGGGCGCAATGTACAGATACACAGATGTAGATACGATGCCCCCTAGGCAGACGAGTTTCTTGGTGAGACAGGGCTAATCCCGACGACGAGTACGGAGTACGGGCTGGGTTAAAGAAAGAAAGAATGGGTTACAGTTTCTCGCATCCGTCCATCGCCGTTATCTCCTTCTGCATCATTTTTCTTCTAAACGAAAATGTCCACAATTCTCATGCTTCAACCAACTGCAGCTATGTATCAAGTTTGCGATCACTCAAAGCACGGCATGGACAAATGCCAGGGGGCCACAAGGCCGTAACACCGCGATGGAGGACCCAGATTAAGCCAAGTTCTTTTTTGGGATAATTGTTGGCCATGTGGGTGCCATCATCTCGGCGATATTTGCTGGCTCGCATCGCCTCGCTAAAATAAGGAAACAAAAAAAAAAAAGAGCGAGGGTTTTTTTTCCCTATATCCATTACGGTTACGAGTAGTAGTAGTAGTACTCCGTACTGCAACAAATAGGTACTTATTTACTCCATACTTTTGTGTAGTACTTGTAGTTCAAGTACGTGTTATCCTACAGCCAACAACGTCCCGCTCATCCTCCCGGCACTTGGGGTTCGCTGCTCCATGTACGGCATATGCAGCACGGAGTTCGGGGATTGTGATATAAACAAGCCCAGGTTGCATGTTGGTCGCGCTGTGATATCACCTTGCGCGGTGCAGATGCTGTTGGTGCTGCCTTTGACTTGATGCAGCTGCAGCCAAAGAGCATTTGCGCATCTTGGTCTAGGCAGGGAAATGCAATGTAAAGTAGGGAGCAGGTGCATGCGCCTGGTGTTTGGAGTTTTGGTCTTTTTTTTTTTTTTTGCTGCCTGAGGAGAGGAGGCCTCGTAACTTCGCTTTTGCAGCACCTCCGGACTCCGTTCCGTTTCTCGTGGGCCCCCTCACCTCGATTTTTTGACGGCCCTCGTCTCCCCCCCTTGTCTCCAGTACACGTGCATCTATCTACCTTTTCCAGTCAGAGCTTTTGATCCTCCCTACATGTTCTTTTATGGCTGCCTGTCCTCTTTGGCTGCGCGGATATTGGGCTTTTGCACAGTCGCACCGTTACCACGTCACCGAGACCGACGGGGAAGCGAGATCTAGATTCTCGCGCTCCTCGTGACGGCGTCTGCCGAATGGCGACTTGACGCCTTGGACGGGCTCTGGAGCAAGGAGAAGCGATCGATTGACCGCGACAAGGGCCTGCAGCCACCACGTTTTCGGACCATGGCCGGGCCTCTGAGAAAACGTGAAACCCGTGGGCCATGGCGGTGTCGCAGTGCATTCCAGCCAGGCCCATGGAAGCGTCGTTTCCGGATCATCCGCCCGCCTGTCGTCTGGTCTTGTGCTGTATGTACTCCGTACTCCATACATGTATGTACGTGCAAGGATAGGTAGACTCACGCACGCAGTTGAGCTTAGTACTGCTACCTTGATAGTGATTATTAGTACTACTGCTGCTCTGTTGCTTCAGCCTTATGCTCTTGTTCAAGAAGAGGAAGGCGTCCAAGCAATGCACGGAGCACGAAGGATGATGCTGCTCTTTAGCCAAAAAGGTTGCCGTTTTTAGCGGCCTTTGGCACCCGTCTGCATCCCTGGACCAACAGCGCCTTGACGTGCGTCCCCCAGCGTCGTCGTCTCGCGATCTTCTTTTTGCTGAAGATTTTATTTTTTTTATTTTGCAGAATCAACAGAGTAGGCGATGGGTCTCAACTTGGCTAGAGCTTCCGCAGTCCACACCTCGCCTTTTACCCACCGTTATTACGTTGCCGCGTCTGGCCAGGCAGCCCTTTTTCAGTGCCTACTAGGTAGTGCTCGTACTTGTACTTCGTACTTCGTAGCAGCATCAGTCAACCTCCCCCTTCTCCGCCTCTCTGAGACTTCTTGGCTCCCACTTGATCAAACCAAAAAGACATCAGACCAAAGAAGAAAAAAAATCAAATCCCAGCGGCAGTGTTACATCCTTATCGAACGCCTCGATTCACTTGCCGATGCTAGTTCTGCGCCAAAGCTAGGCCCGGTGTAGCCATGCAAGCGGCCTGGACCCCTTGACAGGTCACATCAAGAAGCGCCTACTTGTAGTGCTCCGTAGGGAGTGCAGCAGCTACTACAAGCAAGCACAAGTAGCGCTACGGACTATCAAGCTTGGCTCTGGCTCCTGGCGCTCTCTAGCTGCCATTCACCCTAGCGCCTCGCTGTAGCCAAAGCTTACTTGTGCTGCTGCCATGCTTCTCCAGCGCCAGCTCCAGCACCAGCACCAGCTTCAGCATCAGCTCCAGCTCCAGCGCCATCTTCTAGGCCTCATCCGGCCAGCGCCTTGGCCCCAAAGCGATCCCCCTGGTCGGCCGGGTCCTAGTCTGGCAGTTGCGTGCTGCTCTTGACAGCAGGCTGGCCACTGAGCGCTGGGCGTGACCCTCCTAATTAACGCGTTGGTCAGCCCTGGCGAATAGGCCCGGTCGCATCCCCACCGCAAGCCTCCCCACAGCGCTGCCTATGGCGCGGCTCCCGCTAACGAAGGGACAGCCCTTTCGGAGGCAAAGTCCATGGACTTGTCGAGATTCTGCCCAGACGAGAAAAAATTGGCACGGGCT
The DNA here is from genome assembly GCA_003012085.1 of Trichoderma brevicompactum. Classification (NCBI taxonomy): domain Eukaryota; kingdom Fungi; phylum Ascomycota; class Sordariomycetes; order Hypocreales; family Hypocreaceae; genus Trichoderma; species Trichoderma brevicompactum. The sequence continues at coordinate 18,448 of PXNZ01000525.1, read as the reverse complement.
GCATGTCCTCGTTAGCCTCGCGGCAAGCGACCAGGAAGCCTGTAGTACGTACTTGCACTAGGCACTCCTTACAGATGCAGATAGATTGGCACCTTGCTTGTAGCTGGAGGTACTACAGGTAGCAGGTAGTACGAAGATACTAGAGGCACCAACACATGTACCTGTACCTCAGACGACAGCCCATTCGATCTCCCGGCAGCGCAGTGGCCCCCCCCGCAGCCGCCCTACAGAAACTACAGGACACCGCTGCGCTAAAAATTAGCGGCTTAGCGCAACAAACGCACCTCCAAATCCAGTAAATATGAGCAGTGGGTGGCGCCTAGCTTGCTTGCTCAGCAGGTACCTCGTGCTAGCAGTGGGCAGCGCAGCACAGCACTGCTAAGAGAGAGAGAGAAAAAAAAACGGCTCCTAGCTCGGTCTCAGAACCGGCGATATCTGCGGCCGACTTTGCCAGGCCCTCAATCCTTCTCGCATTTAACACGGTCGCCTCGCTGGTTTGGCCGCTTACCGCCGACTCCTCGTCTCCTCCCTCATTGTCCACCGTCTCTCGCAATCGTCAATTAATTGTATCATCATTGTCGCCCACGCGGAGACAACGTGCGTCGACCGTTTGTGCGCGCAAACAAAAAGCAGAGCCAAGCAAGCCCAAAAAAATCACACAAGGGAAAGGGGGGGAGAAAAAACGGGAAAAGGATCGCCTCGCTAACCTTTTTTTTTTTTTTTACTACACCTTGTTCATCCCGAGCCCTTGATTCGATTGAGACAAGCCAGTCCGTCGTGGCGTCTCTGTGTGCGTGTGCGTGTGCATCCCCGAGGCTGTGTCTTAAAGCTGGGGGCCAGCATCTGCTCTGCGCGGCTGAGCATCTTTTTCTGAAATAGCCTGGTCCCAGCCTGGCGGTTTCGACATCGTCTGCCATCTGGCAAATCTGCAACAGCACGCCTTTCTAGACATTGGACGCAACACAAAACACGTCGCCAAACAATCCTCCGATCCCAACATCTTAGACACGGACGTAACGCAAAGTCCCTCCTGGGAAACACACCCTTTACGTCTCTCTTCCCTTTCTCTCTCTCTTTCTCACACTCTTGTCCACCCATTTCGGCACCGGTGCCGATATTCGAAAAGCAAGACATTCCATTGCCGCCTTGTTGCACGCGCGGGGAGTGAAAAAAAAAAAAAAATCGCCCTCTCCGCACCGAGCTCTACTGCCCTCGCCTGGCGTCAGGGAAGAGCATGCCCCATATGCGCGAGGTCAAGACGTGTGACCGCTGCCGCCATTTCAAACGGCGCTGCGATCTCCTCAAGCCCTCCTGCTCGCGATGCATCCAGGCCGGTGTGCGCTGTAGCTTCGACGTCAATGGCGTCGCCCTGCCTGGTGCGGCTGCTGGCGCCGTCAATGCGTCGCCCAACTCATCACGACAAGTGAGGCCCGGAGCTGCTCTCACATCTGCCTCGGCTGCTCTCACGTCCTCTCCTCCCCTCAACGGCGACCCTGCCTTGGCTGCGGCGGGCCCGAATGGGCTAATCTCTCCCACTGCGTCGACTGAGAGCCCCGAGCCTCATGTTGGCGCTGCTGTCGATGCCAATGGCATGCCCATTGACGGTGCTTCAGCCGCAGGGGCGACGAACCAGCTGCGGGTGGTCCGCAAGCGCAAGCGCAACTGCCTGAGTTGCTTGCGATGCCATCGTCTCAAGGTAAAGTGCGACAAGGAGCTGCCGTGCGGTCGTTGCAAATCGAGCGGCAACGGCAGGGAGTGCTATTATAGCTACAACAAGGGTCCCAACGGCGGAAAGTTCCCTTGTCCCACAGCCCCATCAAACAACGAGGAGACAAAGACGGTTCTTGCTACATGGCAGGTCCAGCACAAGGTGCGAGGATCCAGCCATTGGCGAGACCTCATGACCAAGGTATGTTTTATATGTATTCTGGTTTGAATTCACACCATCATACTCCTCCCTCATTCTCATCTCCTTTCTCTCCTCCCCAGTTGGATGCCGGGTAGGGGGAGCGGGGAGGCAAACATTTATGCCATCTGTACCGAGTACTTGGGTATGCATGCTGACTGCTGGGTTAGATTGGCACCTTGACAACCTTAGAATCAGCCCCGCTGGCTGCCGCTCTCGAGGACGTGGCTACGAATGCCTGCTTGGCCAACTTCACCCTGCCAGGGAATTTCCCCTTTGGCACCCCTGGTGCAACCAAGTACTTCGCCCGCGATGCTGTCACTCGACTGTTGGCGGGCGAGAGGGCCAACCACGAAAGGTATCTCGAGCGGTACCTTGAGCTGCTCGACGTGGTGAATCCCATCGTGGATCTCCACATCTTCAAGCGTGAGATTGAAAGATACTGGATAGATCCCAACGCCTCCAATCTTTGCTGGCTGGCGCAGTTCCTCATGGTCATGGGCCTCGGCAGCTTCGCCTCGGCCGAAGGGGAGCCTCCCGTCGCCACGGAGCTGATGATGGCCGCCGAGGCGTGCCTGATGCAGACGCCCTTCTCCTTCCGGCCGACTCTGTTGACCCTCAAGACGCTGGCCCTCATGGTTGTCGCCAAGCAGGTCTGCAATCCCACATGCTGGTCTGTGGACTCGTGCTGGTCTCTGCTCGGCTTGCTCGTGCGCACTGCCTTCATCTACGGCCTGCCTCAGGACCCCTCTACCCCGGAGAGCGAGGGGCGTAACCAGGAGGAAATGGACGCCCGGCGAAAGCTGTGGCTTACCATCTTGTACCTCGACATCAAGGTTGCCATGTGTACCGGGATGCCGCCCCTCACACGGCCGGATGAGCTCGGCAGCTTGAAGAAAATCCCCGATTGGGGCCCACCGGACAGCCTCCAGATGGTCTTGTACCAGTCGCTGCCGACCGTGCTGGGCGTCATGGCACAAATCAACTCCAACAAGGATCAAATCTCTTACCCTGACGTGCTGCGATACAACGCTCAGCTGCGAGAGCTCATGAGCCACGCCCAGCGGGTCTGTACCGGGCAGCTACAACGAGTCACGGTCGACATCTTTTTGCGGCGATGCCTCATGGTTCTGCACCGTCCCTTCGCGTTGCATCCAGAGGGCCCGGTCATGTTTCCAGAGTCGTACTGGTCGTCCTTGGAGTGTTGCCTTGCGTTGCTGGTACACTATCGCGAGATGTGGTGCAGCGACCCGAGCCTGCGTCTGGACTTGGTCGGACGAGCTTTTGTGCTCGACTTCTTCTCGGCGACCTTGACGACGTACATTCACGTACTTCGCGAGGACGCGCCCCTCACGGGAGCTGCCGCCATGGGTTGTGCTATTCCACCGCGGCAGATTATTCTCGACACTCTACGAAGCTGTGTTGACATTTGGAGCTCCGAAAAAGACAAGAGCGTGTGCTACCGTACTGGGTACAACCTGCTCGATGCAGTACTCAACTTGGTTCCGAAGAATAAAATCTGATTCGAGCAGAACCACGTTTTAGTGTTTGTTGTTTGTTGTTGTTGTTGTTGTTGTTGTTGTTGTTGTTGTTGTTGTTAGCGAACTCGACGGTCACTTCCGAGTACGAGACTGTCCCGACGCATTACGATTTATGCCACTGTATATTGTCTGAGGATGTCACAAAGAGCGGCAATATATATATGCGAATGAAGTGTTGAACACTTTTTTGTACCTTTCATATCAGTTCGCCAATCGTTTTGAATCTGTTCATAATCTGCGACGCATACGTCTTTGGCACGACGCATGGCATGGCTTACCTTTTTTTTCTCTCTTGTTTTCTTTTTTTGTTTTTACCGCTGGAGACAGATTATCCTTTATCTTTGTCTCTCTATTACCCATTGACATAATCATGGCAGTTGGATACGTCCTTTCGCATCAGCCTATCCCCCCTCTTCATGAGACACATGTTTCGCATAGCATAGTCGAGTTTCCGATCGATTTTTACTTTTCTTTCTGTTTTTTATTCCCTTCTTTGTCTGTCTGTCTGTCTGTCTCTCTCTCTCTCTCTCTCTCTCTCTTTTGGATAATATCAGAATGGTGGGCTGGTCTACTGCATTAAGGATGAAGCCATGATATCAAGCATGATGGGTGGTTTGTGTGAAAAGGGTCAGCAGGGCATATGTATAATTATATGACGGGGCCAAGGCATGCCTGTGAAAACTGAAGACAATAATGCTATTATTCTCAAGTTATGTTGTAGTGCACGTGAACAACAATGCATAAATGGGGGAGTGAGACACTGGTTACCTGAATCAGGCGTGATGTTGTAGATCATACCGAGTATTCTCTGTTGGGCACAATTACCTTGTTAGTACCTACCTCCTACCTAATATTACCTCAGTGCTCATCTAGTTGATATCCATCAGGCAACGAAGCGGGGTTTCTCTAGGCATCCTCTCTTCCTCCTACTGAGCGATAATTTGGCATCTTCTTAACCCACCGTTGAGTCGAGTCCAGTTGCAAAAAAACTGAAGACGTATCATGTGCTTCGTCTGCACACTCGCCTCAGCGTGAAAGAGGCAACTTTGTCTGGGTACCTGCCATAAATGCGATAACCTTACCGAAGTAGCAGTGGGCTTGAATAGAAAACTCAAGACAAAAGCATGAGATCATAGAGCATGTCTTCTCATGATCAGGTACCCAGCGTACCCAAAATAAGGAAAAAACCATGGCCTTTTTCTTGCTTGAGCTGCTGATTGTTGCGCCTCCCGCAGCTGGCTTGTGATCAATTAATCTTGGAAATGGGGTGTGACGACATGCCACCACTGCGTCATCTGGAGACGGCGAGCAGCTGCTAGCAGCCGCTAATCCTGCTGGATCCCCAGCGCTTCTTTGATCCCCGCTCAAAAGGGCTTCCCCCCACCAAATTGATGGTGCCTTCTGTTCCCTCCCCACCTCGACAAAAGAAGTGCACACATGCTTTGTGCATAAACAAAAACCCAGCTACCTTTTTTTTCTCCCTTACCTGTATTTAATCTTTGTTTGGACCTGGCAACGTGATCTCGACCGCATCACCTGCGAACCACAGCTGCCTTCTCACGACGGCTTCAGCCTGCGCTACAGCCTACGCTATTCCGGCCTCGTTTTCTTACTAGCCAGTCACGCCGAGGGCGAAACGAGACGCCAAGATGACTTCTGTTGAGCGCTCTCCGCCTTCTCACAGCCCACCTGGCCCGGATGCCAAACGGCCCAGGGGTGAGTTTCTCTCCATTGCTGCTGATTCCTATTATTATGTACATGGCCAGGGCTGACTCCCCCGTTCCGGGGCTCGCAGGCATCCTCAAGAATCCTTCCTATAAGTCGCCACCCTCTCCCCAGCAGCCGCGAGAACGGTCCTCGTCGAGCAAAGAGGTCACTCTCGTAAACACACAAATCAACGCCGGACACCGCCGATCATCCTCCGGAGCGGGCTCCCGCCGCCACTCCTCCACCAGCATCGGCGACCCGTCAGAATCGGCCCAGCGTCTCAAGTGGGATGAGGCCAACCTCTACCTGACCGAGCAGGAGCGCACGTCGACTATGAAAATTACGGAACCAAAGACTCCCTATGCGAAACACTACGACCCGGCAGAAGACCCCTCGGAAGACGACGAAGAAGAGGGTGAGGGTGGCCTGGACGGTGCTGCTTCTAGCCGCAAGACTCAACGTCCTGGTACTGAAGACGACATTCCGGGCCTATCGCTGGGTGAACCAGAGGAAGAGATCCCGGAGAGACCAGCGCCGGCGTCGCGCAGCTCCAGCGAGAAAACGGTTCACGTGGATCAGGAAAGCGTCACCCCCTCCGCGGAGGAGGAGATTGTGGGACTCTCGCCCGAGGAAAGGGAGAAGCACCGCAAATTCGAGGAGATGCGGAAGAAGCATTATGAGATGAAGAATGTAGCCAACATCCTGGGACACCCGGAGGCGATACCTGATGACGAGGACGACGATGACGATGATGATGACGAGGAAGAGGGAGAGAATGGCGTCCCGCCTGTTCCTCCCTTGCCTGCAAATCTTGTCAACGGATCGGCATAGTTAGGAGGCTTTTTTTCTGGTTTCTTTTTTACCATGTAGCCATTCATTCTTCTTTTCTTTATTACATTTTTGTGCACCGCTGCATTCAGGCTATGGGAGGACAAATTTATTTTTTTCGTCAGCCTCTTATGAAATACGTAGGAGACTGTCGTCGGAGTTTTATGGATACGAGCATGACGGCGTTTGTAGGGGTGGGTGTGGGAACGAGGAACTGGCACGCACGGGCGGTGATGAATCCATGACATGAGAAGTTATAGCATCATGTCAGTTTTGTGGAGGGCTAAAGTGGTGGTTTGTTTATTATCTCTCTATCTAGTGCCTGGGGGATTATGAGGCTTGGGAGTGGGAGCACAGGTATTGCATGTCGTTTGGTATCGTCATTGACGGACGCGAGCTTAGAATTAGCGCTTTTTGAAAGAAAGCTACCTTTTTTAACAACTTGAATTTCCATTCGCCATTCTATAAGCCGTCCATTCGTTTATACTACTATCCCAACTTTTGCGTCTAGTGTATCGTACCGTATCATAACGTATCTTTGTTTCCCCCCCCCCCAAAATGACAACGTCCAACGCCCCATCGTCGCTCAAAGCAAACCCTTGCGCGCCAGTTCAATCTTGCGCGCCGCTTCCCCCTGCTTGAACCCGCCCTTTGAAACACACGTGCGCTTTCCCTCGGCGAGCTCAAACTTGTCGTCGTGGGCGTCCCATGCGCAGGGGCAGTGGTGCGGGAAGTGGACGCAGGCGAGGGTATCGGGGCAGAGGTACTTGTCGCAAGTGGCTGTTTTGCATTCTCACGTTAGCTCTACATATTCTCATGTTTTTGAAAGAGGTCGGTTAATGGTTAGTAGCAGCCAGATGTTAAAGGTAAAAGTTTGACAACGTACAATGGGTGTAATGGTGCTGATAGAAGCGAGCGTCGCTGGGGTTGTTCTGCGAGCGCTGTTCCTGGTGATGGCCGCCGCCGCCACCACCACCGCCGCCGCCAAACATTTGGTCGAAGAAGCCGAACTGGGCGTTTGCCAGGGCGAAGAAGGATATGAGAGCTATCAGGAGACGCATCTTGAAAAAGCGGTTGTGGAGGGAAAGACAAGATTGAGGGCTCAGTTTACATGATGACGCTCTCTCTCTCTTCCCTGTGCTGGGAGAGCTAAAGCTGGCCACTACAAATTCTTATCGATAAGAATTGCGGTAGATGACTAAGCGTCAAAACTCCAAAATCGGCACTTTTGGCTAGGATCATACAATGCGCATTGGAGCATTTTGAACATCAAACCCCTCGTAGGCCGGCAAAAAAAATTCCCCCCTCCCTCACTCCACGACAGAGGGGAAAATTTTCGCATGGCCATGCGGTTCCTCACCATGCAGCGGCCGCTGCTGCTGGCTGCTGTGGCCGGTATTTCTAGGCCAAGCGTTGCGAACGGCGTTGCTCCTCTTGGAGCTCAATTGGCCAATGCCCTGGTTGAGGGTAGGAGGAATGCCTCGGTGAAGGCGCAGGGAGCCTACAAGAAGAAGAGCAAGAGGGGAATTCCTAATAAGCTGGGTGCTAAGCGGACCGGAGGTGCGTGCGAGGCAATTGGGGATTTTATATGGTGGTTTGGCATTGCTAACTGGGTGGGTTTTTGATTAAACAGATCAATTCGTCATTCCGGGCAATATCCTCTACAAGCAGCGTGGAACGCATTGGTGGCCCGGCGAGAACTGCATCATGGGCCGTGACCACACGATTCATTCCATGGCGACGGGCTACGTCAAATACTACCGCGACCCCGCGAAGCATCCCGATCGAAAGTACATTGGCGTGGTGTTCAACAAGGAGGACACCCTGCCGTACCCATTGCACGCCGAGCGGAAGCGCAGACTCAACAAGACGGTGCACCCTATTCGAGCCGAAGTGGCAAAGCCCGAGATCTCGCCGTCAGGGATCCCCTTCGAGGTCACGCGAGTGGAGGCTGGAGAGCCGGACAGGCTGCTGAGGCTGAGAGCGGATTACAGCTATCGTGAGGACAATTGGCGGATCGGTCGCCTGGTGAAGACGACGGGGCTGAAGACGAAGCGGTTCAGGACACGGAAGCAGTGGTTCAGGCACAGACGGTGGAGGAGAGAGAGGGAGATTGCCGGGCAGAAGGAAGCTGAGAAGAAGAGGGCGGAGAGCGGAGGTGGAGGCAAGGTGATGAAGGCAATTAGCAAGAAGGCGGCGAAGAAGGCAGCGAAGAAGGCGGGCAAGAAGGCCAAATAAACAAAAAAAATTGGTGTAGAGAATCTGGTGTAGAGGAGGATATATATATACTGATGATGGATTTGGCATGGGATTTATTTGTACTTATCCAAGTGTATAGTAGAAACGAACGAAACTGACGGATTTAAACTGGAAAAAAGGTACATCTCTCATTTATATGATCCAATGCACTTTTAGATGGATGTCTAATAGGTATGAAGTCGAGATTGCACTGCATAGAGCATTCTGCACAGCATCTAGCTTGCATGCGTTGCTTGCTTTTTGCTGTGCTGGTAGGAGGCTAGGATGAGACGAATTAGGACAAGGCAATTTGGCAGAACCAACAACCCATACGCACCACCAACCAATAGTGCAATGAACAAGGCACAACACGGACCAACAGCAGCGAAGAAGGCCTTAAAGCAAAAAGGCACGCATGAGGCAGCCGGATTGGTTTCTAGACGCCCAGCCTTGTCGCGCGCGTTGCAAAATTACCTAACCCACCTTTTTGCGCGCTCGCGTGTCTCTCTTGCGCCGTGCCCCTCGCCCAAGCTGCCCGCGCAAACTGTTGTGCACGTCACTGAAGCTCCACTGCAGCTCGCCCTATTATATTTCCATTGTTTCCATCGTTCACAACTCCCGCGTGTCTGCGCGAGGGCAACGCTGAGGGAGGAACTGCAACGGGTGATGACTCGTGTTTTATAGCCTGTGTGACAACTCGGAGCCTCGATTTCGGATTTCCTGTTGTCGAGGGAAGCGGGACGTGCGTGTCATGCCGTGAGCTGGGAGAGCTTGCCTGAGGAGCCTGACTTTTGACTTCGTTTCACGACGGGCACCGCGCCTCCCCCGTTCCAAATCCACATAGATGCCTATCGAGCTGGAACTCGAGACCGTTGGAAACAAATTGGCAGCTCTTTTTCGGGCATAGACCCGGTGCTGGGGCGTAACTATGGCTTCTTCTACGGAGAACATGTATAAGATGAAGCGAAGTGGAAAGAGTCCGTTTAGCAGGACCAGCTTCGGTGCAACAGCGACGTCCTCATCATCCTCAGCATCGCCATCAGCCGCCGGGGACAGGACTAAGAGCCAAAAGACGCCCCGGGCCGGCAAATCGTATGATGCGCCGCCTTCGCTGATTGTCAGCGACATCCTTCCGCCGCCAGCTACTGCCCAAGTCGAGACGCCGGTGCCTCTACCTACGAATATGCGAACGACGGCGACGAATACGACGACTAGGCCGGCGTTGAAGGAGAAGGCGTTAGCGGCGAGTGACAGGATTGTGCAGGCACAGAAGGACTGGGAGAAGAAGAGGACGGCGGCGACGGTTACAGAGAGCCAAGGTGAGAGCAGCACTTTCGTGGCTTGATGGCGGTTGTTTGTCTGTTTTGCTGGAGCGCACAGGGCAGGATAGAGACATGGGGGTTGGCACAAGGCGTCCAGTGAGCCAACGGCAAGCTCAAAGTGAAACAAATGTGCCAACCAGCCCATGTTTGCGCGGCGAGCTGTTGTTCAGCTCTCCGCCTCCTTCTGTCCAGTTTGCGCCTCTTTGTTTCCATTGACGCTGATGCTAACGTTATTATCCTCTATAGGCCCTGCGCAGGAAGCAAATGGTCGTAAATCTCCCCCTAGTCACCACGTGCATATGGCAAAACCGGCCAAAAAGGGCGAGTCGAAAGATGCGTCTGCGACGCTGAAAAGGGCGGTGCCGACAGTGGCAGAGACCACGGCCGAGGCGCAGCGCTTGTCGGAGGAAGCTCTTATGCAGAAGATGACGGAGCTGAACAAATCTTCGAGCGCCAATTCCAGAGTGCGAGACGTGCGAGATGTGAGAGCCTATTCGATTGACTCGTCCACGTCTGCGTCTGCGTCTGCGTCTGCGCCAGCATCTCCACCCAGAGAGCGCTTGCGCGTGCCTCCTCTCCCCGAAAGCTTCATCGACGCCATGGACATTGAGCAAGAGAGCACTTCTCGGACCGGTCTACAGACTAATGCTGATAACATGTCGTATTATCTTTACACAGGCAAGTAGGCAAAGAAATGCTTTGGATCTACATTGAGCCGGGCTGACGTGGTTGCCGTGCAGATGATGACGGGACCGAGCAGGGCACGAAGCGCGCGCCGTTTCCGCCGGGCAAGGAGCGGTACTACGATACGGAGAATGGCGGGAGACGGCCGTTTGTCTGTCCCGTGCGGGAATGCAGGGCTCTTACCGTCACAATGAAGAACATGATATCGCATTTTCACGGGAAGCATAACCGCTCCTTGTTCAATGACAACGGGGATGGTACATTCTCCAAGGTTGGTGGCTATGTGAACGAGGATGGCACTTCTTCTCCTGGCATCATCGTGTCTCGCGACCCTTTGTCACCGGGGGCACCGCCGCCTGCAACGCCGGTATACTCGGAGAGCCAGAAGAAGTTGCTGAGCAAAATAAGCACCCCTGTGTCGAAGCCAAGCGCTGCTACAAGTACGCCGCTCGACACGTCGAAACGCCATTTTCGCGCCGACTCGAATAATGATGGCACGGATATGGATGAAAGGACGTCAAAACGCCCAAAGACGACTCCAGTGCCTGTGCCTGTGTCTACACCTGTCCAAGCTCCTCCTGCTCCTGCTCCACCTGCTCCTGCTCCTGCTCCTGCTCCACCTGCTCATCCTCCTCTACCTCCCTCCCCTCTCCCTCTCCGTCTCTCTCAGACGCCTTCTCCTTCCTTCCCTACTCCACCTCCACCTCCGCCCCCGCCACCAGCAGCAGTTAGCCAACCTTCGGGACCGCCCTTGACCGAAACCCTTCAATGGTTGCATCGGTTTCTCTCGCCTAATCAGCAGATCCCTTCCCGGCCAGATGTACTGGCGCTGTCGAAATATGAGCGAGTCCGTATGTTACCAGGAACCTGGATGGCCTCTCATGTTGATAAGGTACTTGATCCTCTTCACTACGCCTGCGTCCTGGCATATCTGGTGGGCAGATCAGAGGAAAAGAATCCCTGCAACAAGTGGAAAGGAACATCGCTACTGTCTGATGTCTGCGTGGCTTTGCCGTCAGACCTGCCGGCCGAGGCGCGGGCTGCATTTAGCAAGACGGAGATTTGCGTCTCGTGTCAATACCAATTTTGTTGTAGCCGAGCCAGGATCGAGTGCGAATGGGCCAAGGGAGAGCATAGTCCAGGTCTTGAAGAGCAGGCTGAAGAGGCAGCATCCCGGCGACCACACAAACAGGCGTTTGAAGACAAAAAAGGTGTTGTAATATTGGATGACGACGGCACAGATGACGGCATGGCCATCACGTCTGATGATAATGCAGCCCCACCGACGGCGGCGAGACAAGATCATAGTTTTCTATCATCGAACATGGATTATGAAACAGCTCCCGCTCAAGGTTCCGAGGAAAAGAATCCTCTGCCCGCAACGGCTGCTGCGCAAGCTTCGACCGCTGCTCGGAAGCCGTCTCTTGCTGAGGTGGACGACATGGAAGAAATGGAAGACTGGGAAATCGCTCCTGGTACTATCATGAGTGAAAGGACCAATCTGAGTGAGTTTTGTGCACTGCGAGCGCTACTCCTATGTTGCAAACATGTTGAAGCTAACTGACTACGGCAGATATCGGCTTCTCCAACGCCTACATGTCCAACCAGAATCCCATCAAGATCTCACCAGGCGTAAGCTTCCATACAATCACTTTGAAGCCAGGGCATCCGTATCACTGGCTCAAAGAGGCAAACATGACACGCTCATGTTCTGTCTCGTCGGGCAAGATTACCGTCAAGATGGAGGGCGAGCAGCCGTTTAAGCTGGGCAAGAATGGACTTGTCGTCATCCGACCCGGCGAGAGCTGCACGGTATTAAATCGGCTTTATGCAGACGCGGTACTTCACTGTACTACTTTTGAGGATGACTTTGAATCAAAGTGATGGGGGTACAAGGATATATCTATATATCTATTTTCTCAGGCTTGAAATGCTTCACGGGGTGCTTATTTGCTTAGATCGAGTTGATACCCTGCATAGGTTGGCGTTTGGGAACTCGTTTACGATGGAAGAAGCATCATTTTTTTTTTCTTTTCTTCTTTTGTCTTCTCTTCTTTTGTCCTTTTTGCAGACACATAAGGCTGTTGTTATACATAGCGGCTGGACTATATATATTACATTGTTAGAAGCCATATCTTTGTACCGGGATTTAGGCAGTGATAAATTATATATGCGGAGAATTATTAATCACTTGTCGCACCTGTCCCTGGATGGCATTTATTTCCATTCAGAGCGGCATCGTGTTTTCCCATGGCACTTGAAGCTTTGAGTCGGATAAGCACCGAAGCTAGACATGACGAGTGCCGAGCCTAGGGATGGCGGATTTCAATCATGTGCATGCGCTCAGAGTTTGGAAAATGACTGATGAGCTTTTCACAGACGGTTCCCCCCTGTGTGGATCTGGCATTCATCTTGCATTTGCATTTGCATTTATCGCTACTCCAGCGACCCCGATGTTTCCAAATGCCCATGTGCCGTTGGGAGTCACGGTGGCGCGAGTCTCATGGCCAGAAGCACCAAGCCGAAAGGGGGGGCTTGGGGGTCACCCGGCGAAAGGCTCTAGAGCCCCTGTAAGCCCTGTAAGACCACTGAAGAAGAGGGGGGGGGTTGCCTTGGAAGGGGGGCCTCTGGAGGCTCCATTCCACATAGACTGAAGTCCTTCGTCACGAGCAAGGCGGATAGTTTCGGGTTGCCGCCGTTGGAAAGGGAGAAGTGAATTTATTTTTCTTTTTGCCTTTGCTTTTGTGTGAAAGCTGCGGGCGATGCTTTGGTGATTTTATAGCGGGTCTCTTGTAGCGGGTGCTTAGTTGGAGGGGGTGGAGGGTGAGATATACGAGGGTGAGTCGTGATCTGGGGTTGCTATGCTGAGGTGGTAGAATTGTCCTCGGGGCCTCGGCGCTGCGGCGCTGTGTGCCTGTCGGATTCCTGCATGGATCTGTATCTGCCTTGGATCGGATGGGCGTTTTGATGGCGAAAAAAAAAGGCGCCTCGGGTTCCTTTTTTTAAAACTGGGAACAGGGTATTGCGTAGTCCTTGGGGAGGCAGGTGATTTGCGAGATTCTGTCGAGGTTGAGAATGTGATTGGGCCGTGAGGATGGGATAGACGTTTATGCTCTCTGTGATGGAATTTGACTTTGGATCATGTTTTTTTTTCTCACATCGTAAATGATTTTATCTTTTTATCTTTTATTTTATTTTGCTGAGCTTGGCTTGTGATATATAAGGGCATCGTGTTTGGATCTTGTCTGCCTGGGGAACTTGATGATGCTGAGCTTACATATAATAACTTTGCTTGGTCCCTAGTATTGAAGGCAGTCTGAACGCCATATCAACTAAAGACCGCTATATTTACAGCGAGGGACAGGTATGGCTCTAGGCGGCGGCGGCGGCGGCGGCCCCATACGCCGGGTCTCTACCAACCTTGCGCTGGACCTGCCTGCTCCCTCTCCTACACGATCTGGGAGGAAGAGGCCTCCGAGTATATTGACAGACACTGACGAGACTGATTTGAAAGCCGGAGATGGCGAGGAGTTTGTCGAGAAGCTGCGGAGCGAAGAGGACCAGCTGCCGAGGATACGGTTCACCATTGATCCGGAGGGCGAGCTTACACACGACGAGACGAGCGTCGATGTCGTTACGGTGCCGTGTCCCGGCGGGCATCCGCTGCGCAGCTGGAACAGAGATGGCCTCATGGGACGGTATTATGGCGCCCCGTCGATGCGAGATGCGGAAGTCCGTGAAGTAGAGCGGCAGGGCCCGTCGTGGGTGAGGCAGGGCATCAGGAGGGAGGCAAACAGGGCGAGGATCCTGCTTTACGAACACCCGGAGATTGTGGAGGGGACGACGCTGAACAAGCTGGCCATTGCGCTGCTAGACGAGTTGAGGGCACTAAGGACCAGGGAGAAGCAGCAGGAGAGGCCGTTGTTGTTTATTGGGCATAGTATTGGGGGTTTGGTGGTCAAGATGGCGTTGGTGAGGGCGAGTCGGGATGCGAGGTATGAAGGGATCTTGAGGGAGTGTTATGGAGTTGCCTTCTTTGGTGAGTGTGCGCGCTGTGGTTTCTTTATGCTACTGTTGTCGTTTACGAGGATGGACGATGATGCTAACAATATCGTGCTTCAGGAACGCCGCATCAGGGGTCGAGTTACTTTGCCATGTCCTCTTTGGCGTCGAGCATTCAGCACTTGCTCCAGCTATCGGTCCCCTTGCCTGCGTCTCTCACGGATGACTTGCGTATGGGAAACCACCTTCTTCTCCATGTGGATGAAGACTTCAAAATCGTATCCGACGACCTCCGCGTGTGGACCTTTTACGAAACAATCGACTCTCGGCTGTCAGCCAACTCGGGAGACATCTACTTTACCGCGCCCCTTACCTCCATTAAGTCTGCCATTCTGGGGATGCGGCAGGAACGCATCTTCCCACTTCAGAGTGACCATGCAAATATTGCCTCGTTTGGGAGACACAACATCCACACCTTGCGGCTGTTCCTACGACAACTGGCGGAGCATATCGAAAAGGCCGATTCCAACACCAGAGAGGATGCCAGAGGGGGCAAGTGGATGCTCAACTTGGAGCAAAAGGTGACGGTGGAAGTGCATGGCTTCTTTGACGAGGCTGGGATGGAGGACGGCACTGTGAGGGCTTGGTCAACGAGGCTGCCTTTGAGAGAGTTTATGAACAAGGGTCCGGAAGCATGTCTTAGCGAGAGGTTGAATGAAGTGGAAATCCCGCCGGAGGAGGGGAGGTTTCTGGCGATAAGAGGGAGAACGGGTCTGGTGGATATGGATGGACCACCGGTTGTTGTTTCGTTTCCCCCTGACCCCATGACTGTGAAGAATGCTCTGGGTATTAATCAGGATGAGCAAGGACAACAGCAGGCGCCTTCACTTCATCAGACCTCTGCATTGTCGGTGCCACCATCGCCAATCATTCTCCCCGTTGACTCTCCCCAAGCAAGACCCAGAATGAGTACGGAATCCGCACCCACAGCAGTGTTTCCACAGCCCGGGATCGGACCGTTGACGCCTCCTTCTCGGCCCATCTCACTACCTCCTCGACAATCAACGCCCTTCCGCAAGCCTTCACCGCTCATGCGTGCGAGCCTAGAACAGGAGCTTGCCATTGATCGCCTTTCGCCGCCCTTACGGGGCCGGGTAGGGCGATCTTTCAGCCGGTCAATGAGCCTTGATAGCGAGGTCGGCGGTGCATCTCCTCCTCGATATCGCGACTTTCCCCCATTCTCGCAGCGGAGCCGCAGCACGTTCGACAGGGCTCTCATTGGAGATGAGAATGATAGTGACGAGGATGGACTTGATGCTTCTCCTAAGCTGCCGGAGAGTGTCCTTGCCGTTAGGAAAATGGCAAATGAGAGGGACCATAGGCCAAGTGAAACCGTTATTGTGGACGAAGCGGCCCACGCTGCGTTTATGAAGCCAGAGGCAAAGGCGCGAAAGTTTGTTTGGGTTCATTTGCCATTTAACAATCCTACCTGGGTGACGGTGAGTGATCTCTCTTTTTTTGTTACTCTTATCCAAATCTTCCGTGAATCAGGAGTTTTGTTACTGATGCACAAGGTACACTAGTCTGTCCTCCAAACGTTGCAGGTCTCATATCAGAGAGACTTCTCTGCTCTGTCAAATCACGACTTTTGGGTGAGGAGGCACACGCGCGGCAGGCACTCGCAGCATTACGCGCATTATGCAAAGCCGGGGTGCTACTTTACTGCACCTCGAACTTGTAAGTTGGATTCATTCTGCATCGGTCTTGATCCTTTGCTTACCTCTTTGAATGTTAGTGTCTCCGCGGGCCCATTCGGTGACGAGCCGCTCCCTTTCTCCTCCCGTAGGTGATGACCAGATGTATGTTTGCCTGTTTCTTCCGTACCTGCACTTTGACTCGTACAAGAGGCTCATTCGCCGGCGTGAACTTATTGCGAAGCGCCTGGCTCACGGGAGAGCGAGGCCTATTCCTGAGTCCGTCGCAAAATCAGACTCGCTGGAGTTGCAGGTTGTTTGGGAATTTCTGGGACATGACCCGCCAATCAACTGTCGGCGCACCCTGGATCAGTATGGGTATCCGTCACTTAGAGATACACGGTCCCGAGATGATGATCAGATGCTGTACAAGTTGACAAAGGAAAGGTATTATGACGTTGCCGAATATAGGGGGCTGTATAGCCAGACTTCTAGCGACCTGGCGTCTGGGGAAAGCAGCAGTAAAAGCGGGAGTGGAAGCGGAAGTGGGAGCGGTAGTGGTACGGGAAGCTGGCGGGAGAACCTAAACAAGCAGAATGGCGAGAATGGCGAAGAAGAGATGGAAAAGGACGTCCTGAATGGAAACGTGTTGATGGTGGATCAGCTGTGGCTCTGGACTATTTCAACTCGTAAGTCGATGGTTTCTCCTTTCATTGGTATGGGGCTTGGACTAATCTTTATAGATACCTTGCTTTCATTCTTCCCCAAACGGGAGAGTGATCCAATCGAGGGGCCACTATTTCAGCAAGCAGATCTCCGAGACAGCATCTTCAACGATGTCAATGTGGACCTTACCCGTATATGTGACAACTCACTAGATCTGGCAGCCCTGGCCGCTCTACATGCTGTGAGCGTCCTTCTTGATAAATCCTCTCATCCCGACTTGGAGGTTTTTCGCATATTCGAAGAGGCCATTAGTGTCTTGGTAAGTCGAGCTACTCTTTCTTGAGGCATGTGGAGAATCTTACTGATGCGTCTCACAGACTGAAAAACTTACAACGTCGCTAAAGGAGTTTCGCTCCGAGGGATTCCGCGACAAGGCTTTCGATTACGAGCCCGTCGAGAACAAGGCTCGCTCGATTCGACAGCGTCATAAAGAGGAAGGTCGCCGGGCTGAACAGGAGAACAGGGACAACACTTCAGCATTGCTAGAGCTGCGGGACATTGAAGACGAATTGGCGACGCTGCTAGGCTTGTTCGAGAGACAGTCCAAAGTGATTTCGTCAATGCACACCATCTATAACCGCCCTGAGATGCGGGCGCATACAGTCCATGGAAGAGGATTCCTCGCCGAGGCGCTGAAGCGATTAGGAGAGTACATTCATACGACAGAGGAAATGATTCGACGGGTGAAGAATACAAGAGACGAATACGACAAGCTGCTGCAGATGGTGCAGCGCCAGGCGCAGGTTGATGAAGTGCGATTGAGCAGACTTCACGCCGATCTCGCCAGCGCACAAAGCCGAAGCGTTTTAATCTTCACCACGTTTACCGTTATCTTTCTGCCGTTGCAATTCTTTACGGGCATATTTGGCATGAATACTCGCGAATGGGGAGGTGGCGATAACCTACCACTGGGGACGATTGGGGTGATTGGTATCCCTGCGAGCGTGGCATTGATCATTGTGACTCTTATAGTTGCGTGGAGCACCAGTGCGCGACGCTTCTTCAAGTGGATCGGCAGGCAGTACGGCGACATGATGCGCTGGCTGTACGAGACGCTCGGGAGGCCCATAGCAAAGAGGGCGATGAAGTGCATAGCGAGGAGAGGGAAACGCAGGCAAGGGCAGGGCAGGGGTGACGACAGAGACGGGAACGGCGGGCTGAGCACGGAGACGAGCGATTTCTGGGAGAGGCATAGACTGGAGAGGGAGAGGGGATATCAGATTCCGGAGATGAACAAGGCGCCGGTGAGCAAGCCGAGGGTGGCGGCCAAGTTGAGGAAGAGCCAGGGGAGATGATTTGTGATTTGGGATGGGTATTGTAATTTCTCTTGCATTTTTGGGTGTATTATGTTTTCTTTTTTTTTTTCGTACAACATTATGATGATGAGGTATGACTGCATTATATGTATGAAAAGGGGGTTTACTTGGTATGTAGATGGTGGCGACATCAGTACAAGACGAGGCGTCCCAAATCAATGAAATCACTTTTGATTCATGTAGCTGCTACCAATAGTAGTTCTCTTTTTGAACGTATTCTCACAGGAAATGACAAATCACTCCTCCAGCATCTCGTTACTCTTGCCGTCCCGCTCATCAAGCAGCAGCCTCGCACACTCAGCACCGGCAACGGGCAGCTTGAGCGGGGAGCCCTCGAACGGCAGATGCGTCGGCAGGATGCCCAGCTGGCGCAGCACGGTGGCCTGGTCCCACCAGAGGTGCTCGTGGCAGAGCCTGTCGCCGCGGATGTTGATGATGCCGACCATGGGGATGGCGAGGGGCTTGTTGGTGACGGGGATGCGGG
>PXNZ01000524.1:0-82823 GCA_003012085.1 Trichoderma brevicompactum | reverse complement strand
CCCCCAAACAGAGCATATTGCGACTATGGAGTAAATTTGGTTTTTTGTTTTTTTCCGTCTCTTGTCTCTTTGGCTCTGAAATTCTTGTGCCCACTTGTGAAACTTATTTCCGTCCGTGTGGAGCTCCAAAAGGAGAAACATGCAAAAATACTCCGGAGAAGCACCACGCCCGTTTCACCCATCACATTTTCCCCTTCTGTCTAGCTGATTACCCAAACTTGCCCCCCCCATCTTGTCGTAGCTAGCTAGCAGTATGGAGCACGGAGTAGCAGTACATATAATACGAAGTGTACATAAGCATCAATGTAACCTCAATCCAAGGAGGCGAAAAAAATGACTCGGGAGGGAATAAACCGCAAACACAAGCTGACAAAGTAAGGCCACACCCGCCTTGGCACGAACGATGAAAGGAAGAAAAAAAAATGTGCCGGCGAGTTGCCGAAATCAGGCCAAGACGGCACTGTCCGGGTCGCGCGCGCGCGACTTTTTTCGATTTAATTGTCTTGTCTTGGCTGACGACGACGTGCCGGCTTGGATACTGCCAGACCAGAAAATGCGCGCTTCGGACAATTTGCCATGCAACGCTACGCTGCGGAGATAAACCTGTATGAAGGCGTTAGTATCAATACGGAGTAGTGCTCCGTAAAACTTGTCTTGTTGATCCAGACCCAGACTAACAGAGAACAAAACCCTTCTGGACATGATCGGATATAACGTGGGCGGATGGGCTTGAGTGGAACCAGGGGCGTTTCGTAGAGCTTGCGGCACTGCGGCATGGCGTGACACTATCTTGAATCTTGAGTCTTGGTGAGAATTTTTATGCATAGAAGCGTTCCAGAAGCTAACCATGGCACGGAGCTAGGAAGAAACAGACCAGCTAACAGTTTCCACCCGGTCTGAGGTGGCGACGGGGGTCAAGAGTCAACAGAGTTCTTATCAGTGGGTATGCTATATTATGCTTGTAAATTTTTTTAAAAGTGTGTAAAAAATCATTATAATACATAAGATGGTATCTACTCCATTACATAACTCCTTCCATATTAGTTAGCTCCCTCATACTCAACCTCCTTAGTGGGAGGAATGACCGGCGCGTCGCGGTCCAGCTCAAACGACTCATCCTCAATCTTGTCGTAGTGGTTAAACAGGAAGTAGAAGACGAAGGCGGTGACAAAGCTGGCGCCGGCAACACCAGTGTACATCCAGATGAACTCGGGGTCCTTGGACACGGAGACCAGGGCCTCAGAGATGGCAGAGCCGAAAGCGTTGGTGAAGAGGTACAAGCTCTGGACGAAAGACTTCATGGAGGGAGGAGCCTTGGTGTAGGCGTACTCGAGACCAGTGACAGAAATGAAGATTTCGGCAAGACCGACAAAGACGTAAGCGGGTGCTTGAACAGCAATGTGCACGTTGTTGGGGAGCGTCTCGCCGTTGACGTTGGCAGCATCGCAGTTGAGGGGATCCTCGTAGCAAGGGCCAGCGTTGTAGATGAGATGCTGGACAATGGCAGCATAGCCAAGGCAGAGGGAGATCCAGATGAAGCCCAGCGTAATTCGAGCAATGGGGCGGATGTTAATGCCAACCTTGCGGAGTGCGGGGTAGACAAAAATGTCGAGCAGGGGAGTGAAGATGAGAATCGAGATGGGATCGAAGTTTTGCATGAAATCGTTGGGCATGCCGTGGCCGTTCATCTGGCCGGCCTGAGTAACAAAGTTGGTCGAGAACTGACCATAGCCAACCCAGAAGATGGGGTCTATAAATCGTCAAGTGTTAGTGGGGGGTTCCTTTTCAAGGTAATGGATTCTCCAACTTACAGAAGACAAAGACCTTGCAGGCACGGATAGCACGCTTGAGTTCTTCGACAAAGTGGTCGTTCCAAGCAACTGGCTTTGCCTTGCCGTTGGCAGCGCGCCACGAAGGCTTGGCGGCGTCCATGTTGCGAGACACAATCATCAAACCGAGGGCCTTGAAGGCATCGGTAATGATGGACCCCTGCGGTGGGTGGATGATGTAGGACTTGCGGCGGATGACGAGGATGGCAATGCTGAAGTTGAACATGAGGAAACACATGAGGAAGGCAGTCCAGAAGCCGCAGTACTTCTCCATGAATGGGGTGGCGATGAGAGACAGAGAGCCCAGGTTGATGCACCAATAGAAGATCATGTAGATGCGCTGGTAGGTGATGGCAGGGTCAATGATGATTCGCTCGCCGCTCTTTTCGGTTCGAATGGCCATGGTTCGGCGCTGGTACTGATCGGCAATCAGGGGGGCGATGTTGGACTTGATACCACCGGTACCAGCACCGATGACGATGATGGAAACAATGTAACCGGGGAGGCCAGCTCCGTGTGCAATAGCTACGGGCAGAGACGTAGTCCAGAGGATGACAAGACCGATCCAGTAGACGCAGCAGAAGAGCATGATGGTCTTGTACTTGCCGAGATACTGATCTGAAATGATGGCACCGAGAATTGGGGTCACTGTGTATCAGGCAAGAAGCCATTGCAATTAGCTACGCTGCCTTTTCTGAAAGTTGAGCACACAACCACAAATTCAAGACATACCGTAGCAGAACCATTGGAAGAACAAGTTCAGACCAGTGGCGGCTTGGCCGCCCATGCCCAGTCCAGGAGAGTCGGTGGTGTCATTCTTGCCATTGCTGATGTAGTTTTGGAAAAGACCAGAGGCACCATAGTAGGTGAAACGCTCCATGAGTTCGACAATGGCGATGAGGAAGGCTGAGGCAGGCAGATTCTCGCCAACACGGCGCAGGGTCCGCCTCTCATAGTCATTAGGCTCCTCACCATCAGGGGTGGGACCAGACTCAGCACCACCGGGCGAGACGCTGAAATCCTTCTTCTCATCAGGGTCGGCGGCGATGAAGCCTCCGGCAAGATCGTGAGTCTCACCGCGATGAGCACGCTCGTTGAACTCCTCGTGGAGCCTGAAACAGACAATGATGTAAGTACATGGCTAGATGTAGAGAAAATTTTCTCTAGATCTTTATAAAAACTTACTCAGCAGCGGTATCCTCGTGGTTGTTTGCCATGATTGCGATCCAATTATTGTCCACGCCTCAGCTCCTACTGCAGACCCAAGGCAAGTCCTTTCAAAAGACGAGAAGACCAGCCAAGAAGTGAACAAGGGAAGAACAAGAGGAGAGAGAGAGAGAGAGAAGTAAAAGACGCAAAACAGTGGGATGCCACGATTTAAAGGATTTGAGCTACGAAGGATAGTCCAGTCTCCAGTGCAACGTTGTCCGCCACCCAGGCTTCGTCTATCAGATGGGGGGGATGAGCGAGTTGCCCCCAAGGGCAATACACTAACCACACCGCGGTGGTCTCGCTTCTTGTCTCTTCCCCACGGGCCAGCAGTTCCAGAAGCTACACCACGCGGCGCGTTCGCTCTCTTTGGCATTATCCGAGGACATCACTCGTCATAGGGAAAGGCAGACCGAGTTGCTATTCGTGCGCTGAGATACGGCCCATCGCTCTCAGACCCCCGTCGACGGCAAAGACCTGGCTTCGGATGGCTGAGCTAGGCCACAAACAGCCCGACTGGTGGCAGGGGTAACCCCTGTTCTGGGACTTTTTAATTCTCTCGCTCACTGTCCTGCTTTGTTGCTCTCTCAGATCAAATCCACCTTGTAGGCCCGAAACGAATAGGAGCACTAGACGGCAGCCGCCAAGAAAAAAAACATGGCAACTCCGTGGCGTTCCCTCCAAGCCACCGGCATGTGGTGTGCCGATATATTGCGGGTCGGCAAATCGACGAAGGGCCATTAGCTAGCTGCTGGTGTTGGAAATTGGCCGGAGATGGTGCGGCTTCAAGCGAACAACTTCTGCCACGGCCAAATGTGGCTTGCCAAGGGGCATGGCTTGCCTTTGTCCCGTAGGGCCTATGCACGCCGAGGCTTGAAGAGAGGAGCGGCCAGGGGATCCTAGTGCCTCCGCTTAACCCCGTCGAGGCAGCATCTGGGGCGAATCAGGGCCTGGATGGGGCGAGCCAGATGCGCGTTTTTGGCATAAAGCAGCCACTGGCTTGGGAACGCCGGCAACGAAAAAAAGAAGCATGCACAAAACTCAATCCTCAATAAGCGTATTGGGATGCCATGCTCGTGGGATAAAAATTTTCTAGGTGTGGCATGATTCGTGTTGCCTTGCTGCTACTGTAGAGTCATAGAGTCGTATTGTCGTTGGAATATCACGTGTCGCAGTTGCTACAGGCAGGTGCCAGCGGGATCAGAGGCTTTTTGGCCCTCAGGCAGCCAAGCAGTGCAACTGAGGCGTGCCCGAGAGAAGAAGGCGCAACGGGATTCATGACACATCAGAGACGGCGGCGGCTCAGGGCGCAAACCGGCACTATGCCCTTCACGGCCGTCTCAGCGATTGCCCTTCCAAGCAAGGGCCCCGGGAATTAATGATTTAATCTGCGCACCACGCAGGCGATCATGATGGCGGCTCTCGAAACAAAAACCCCCCCGACTAGTTCTAGTTGACGCGGGCATTGACTGGCTTGAAATGAGGCTCAAGATAAGAACGAGCCCAACATCCGGAACAACTGCTCTGTTGCGGCAGACCGCCTGAGCAAGCGAGTCATTCGCTTGAGATGCCTCGGGCGACGCTGGTCCGAGCATGTATGCAGTACCAAAGGCCCTCGTATACCTCTAGCACACCATAAATGTACCATGTACGTGCATTAGATCCGGCAGGCTGCCAGCTCAGCCTCTCGCCATTTATGTTACAGTGGCCTTCCTCACCATCCAACCGCACCACCGTTATTAATAACTCGAGAGATAGTGCTGGTACTACTCGTGTCTATAGCCTAGCGCCAGGCACGGCTCTATGGCGGAACCTATGCGGAACTCGGCTTGACAAGTCCTGTATAGTCCATTATTGCTGACAGAAACTCTCTGCTACGGGCGATGCGGCGGCTGCTCGATCGCCGCTAAGCGCATCGTATTCAGCGTATATGCAGCATCAAATGGTATCGCATCGCAGTGGTTGGTGGCATCGTCCATCGACGGCTAATCGGCGCTCTCGGGGGCAAGGGGTTGCGGAGAGGCTTGGGGAACTTTTTGATTGACTCCTCCATCTGCGCGCATCCTTCATCACGGCCTCCACACGCGTCTGAGATGGTGCGGAGACTGGAATTAAAGGTTCTGGGGTTGAATCATATTATGTACGAGAAACCTCGCAGAAAACGCTTCATGGTGAGCTGATGCTGTAGTATTGGTCCGTGCCAGCCAGTTATGTGGGGGGGGTTCGTCTGATTGCAACTGTTACAACTGCTACCCTGTGATTGGTGCAAAGAATCAGCAGTAATTACAAATGATGGCACATACGGGAAAAAAAAAAAATAGGAGCATTGGTTTACTAGTAGAAAACGGAGTAGTAATCAAGCATGGAGAGTTGCCGATGCGACCCTTCAATGCATTAGTACTAAGACGCGGACGGAGTACTCCGTAGTGTACTCCGTTTTTCAACGCTTCAAGATTCTAAACGACCAACACAAATTGCTTCGTATGCGGCTGAAATTAGAACCTACACTAGAGACGAGAAGACAGGGAAAAGGGGCTCCATGATGGGGAGACAGTAGCACACTGATACCGCATTGCAATGCAGCCTGATAGTTACTTTACTGGGTCTGTGTGAGAGCTGCAAGAGAGTTTGAAGTGCATATCAAAGTTCCTTGAGTGATGTTGCAGCTAGCGTTAAAAAAAAATTACCCCTGTATCTACTACTTACCAATATAGATAGCATCTTATAGCCTCCGTGAGCGCCACGACAAAAAGACCTCGCGCAGTGATCAGTAGCCTATGACGCGTAATGCGCCAGAGAGAGGCCTATATTTAGCCACAGTGTTGCCATATGTGACATGTTCTTGCCGGAACATATTAAAACCTCATCCCAAAAGAGCCCTCCATAAGTAGGCTTGCATGATGGTTGTTCGACACAACATGGTCACTGCGCTGGAACTATCGATTCAAAACCGCCAGCCGAATCTAGAGCAAGCTAGACATTGAGCAGGCTAAATGCGGTCATGGCCGCGCTGGACACGAGTTTCAGGACAAGTGGGAAAGGCTGGATTAAAGACGTTGGTGATGGTTCTAGAGGGAGATTGAAGTAAGACCTGAAGGTTAGGAGATGTCCGAGACACAACATCTTTTCCACTTGTCCACCAAGGCATTATTACTTCCGGTCTCGAATCTTTCCCATTATTTTCATGTCTCCTGACTTTTCATCTACAACAATGCCCACACCTAATTTCTTGATGTGAGAAATGCAAGTTACCTCTGCAGCTGCCTAGGCAAGGAGCTTCGGACTGAATAAGAAACGTTTGAAGACATGGATCTTATTAGTATTTCCAAAGGGAGTAGACTTCAACAAGGTGTTCCCGGTACTTGTCACACATACCTTTGCCTTGGGTAAGATACTGTTTGGGCATGTATTTGGCATCAAAGTTGAGGCAGTTGGGGTAATGGTTTGCTGGTTGGGTGTATCGAGGCATAAGAGAACTAATTTCCTCTGCATATATACTTCTGATGCTGCGTTAATTATTTATACAGCATTGATATGTACAACGCAGGAGTCTACCCTGTAGCAGCAACAGCAATGGCTACCTCGCGACATAAGACTATTTGAAAGCCTCCATTGTGAAACTTATTCCGGCGGCTCGTCAATTTAAAGCGTAGTTGTGCATCATGCGATGCCACCAACAATCTTTGAGAAGTTTGAGTGCAAAAATTTGCACTTGGTGTATCGGTCTTTCTAAAACATGGAGCTGCATTGTAAGAATGATCCTCTTCTCACGTGCCAGATGAGTTGTCACGTCCTAGCAGCCACCAGGGGCTAGCTTTACCACATCCTGTCGATATCACCTAGAGTTACGGTGCCACCATCCTCAAGAATTTGGCCATCAATACTTGCTACGGTATTCCATCTCTTTTTTGAGAGTGAGAGCATTTGTACCATGACGTATGTCGGACCTCGTACCCGCCCCCTGAACGTTCCAGTCCAACACGGGCTGTTTTCCCAACAGAGGTCACCTCCGGGGATGATGAGCATGTGAGCTTTTTTGCGATTAGATATAGATCTCAAGCCATATTTGAGCTTGAAAAGAGAAATCTCAAACCTCGATTTGAACCAGGGGCTACCTCTGCCTTATCAGGAGTGGAGATTCCACAAGATGGAGAATAACCAGAAACACCAGAACTAAAAGAAGACTAGGCGATAAACAATCAGGCCGCAAGATAGAAACGCGACAATAGTACGTCAAAATGGCAAAAAGGGAAGAAGAAACATACAACAGCCGGTGTTCGCCAGTGGTCACCCACCTGACTACTAATCTGCCTCTCATTGGCTTGACTCTGGGAGAGCGGACGGGATCCCGTATTTTCCAATGGATATGGTCGTATGTGCCAGAACCACCACCACAATCACTCTATGAAGACATCTACAGATATGAAAAGAAAAAGATTAAAAACATACAACAGCTAATCTGCCAGTTAGTGGCTTGTCTATGGGGGGGCAGACGGGATCCCTTGTCAGCCAGCCCTTTCCTTCCCTTTTTAGTTCCTATTGTCCTAGACTCTAAATAGTCTTCCGTCTATACCATCTAGCCGTTCTGTCGTACAAACGGGGAGCAACTGACGGTCCCTGGCTGCAGCGTAGCGTAATAATTAGGCGCCGGCGGCGAGCAATGCCCTTAATTAAGCCACCTTGGGCCTCGCCTCGCCTTAAGCATCATCATCTTATGGCTGGAGAGTACTCGCCTTATTGCAAAAGGCTTTAATGGAGGATGCTAAGGGGTCATGGGAATTATTATACTATGTAAGAAATTTTAGTTTTGATCCTTATTTTATTAATTTCTATAATAGTAAATCTGGTACTATGTTATACTCGTCTCTCTCTAACTGCCCTTTTCCTCATTCTGCTTACCGACATGAGGCTCAACTTCCCAAGCTATAAGCTTCAGCGCGTATTAGCAGTCTCCTCCCACCCGCATTAAGTCTGGGACATTACTAACCGCCATCAATCCTCTCTCCCCTCCGCTTCTTCCCTTGCTTTCTTATGTCTTGGGCCAGCCTGAATTATATTGATCCTGGTGGCTACAGCTATTTCCGTTCGTTCGATCCCAAATTCTGTCTTAATTGCAGCAGTCTTCCTGCGCGATCGAGCCAGACAATGCCCTCAAAAACTTATCTTCAACTATTGACCATTTCTTTTGTAGTCTAGGCACAGTTTCTCTTTGCTGGACATTTTGCATCTGCTCTCTTTTGCCCAAGATACATCTTCTGCTGCGTTCTTGCCCAAACTTCTTCCAAAAGCGACGGCATATTTCAACGGTATCAACGGTCTCGAGGCCAAGGTCGATGAGGGTCTGCATATACTCCCCTTCGTCTGCAGTCCAAGGAAGTTTATTACGGATTTCCTGGGTCAGCCCTGCTTTACCCATTCTCCTTTTTAACGCCGCGGCGGTTCGGCTGACACGAAACTCTTTTTCAAACAAAGCGGGCCAATTTTTGACAGCCACTTCATCGATTCTGAGCGTAGCAAGAAACTTTTCTTGACCTTCTGTCCAATATTCAACACTAGTCAGCCTTTTCAAATCCCACTTGTGCTTGTTCGCTACGTGCGTCATCGCCATCTGACTTCGTTCGGTCTTGAACTTCTCCTTGAACCCCTGGATGACACCATCCCAGCTCTCTTTAGTCGCTATGAGCTCTCGCAGGTGCTCCTTCTCTACTTGGGTCCACGACTTCTGCCTTTGCTCCAAATAAGATGGACAGTCCTCTTCTAGCTTTCGACTTTTCTCTTTCAAGCTGGCAAGTGTACGAGGACCTTCAAACTTTCGATTGAATCTATGCGACCTTTCGGGCCAGGTGATATTCAACTCCATAAGGGCTTTCAGATGAGTCTCCTCTTTTCCCGCCCACTCCGCTTGCTTCCTTTTTTCTGCTTTGTGTGGAACTGAGCGGCATGGTTCGGGCTCTTCTGATGCCTCTGGTTCTTCCAAAGTCGCTAGCTCTGCAGGTGCTGCTGACGCTTGCGGGTCTGGCTCTACGTCTGCCGTTGCCATTGAGATCCGGGATCCTTCTGTGCCCAACACCATTGGAGATGGTGGAATCTGTTTTGGTGACATAGGTATGGTTTGGGGGGCTTTGTCTTGGGGGCTTAGAAGCTTCGCAGAATATATAAATTCTTCCCAGAGCTGGGCAATCAAAAGCCCATAAGTATTGCAGAACCCGTCAATGCTCATGTCACTCATCTGAGACTGGATCATATCTTGAACCTGGAATAATACCCCTGCTTTGGCTAAGAAGGTTTTGATCCACCTGGGACAAAGATCCGGATTTAAGAAGCCATCAGTCTCCTGGTCGCCATCGTAGTTGTAACGGTGCTTGTGAGAACTCAGAACAGTCGAGTTCAAGGCCTCTCGCAGGATATCTTTGGCAATTTGTGCCTCCAATGGAAGCTTTCCCTCTCGGATGTATTCCAAAACCCATTCGAAACGCTGTTCTAGCCTTCTCACATCTGGGATGTTCCACGACGTGTCCAGCAGCCCGACAAAAAGGCTTTGCCAGAACTCCCCATCTGATACAGCCTCCGAGTGTCCATCAAATAGGTCTTGGTGGTGCCTTCTCATGATGCTTGACAGAATACGAATTGATGATGGACGATGTTGCGCCAATTTTGTGTTCCCACGGAGATGAGACAGTACTATGAGTGTCTCACGAGGTTGTTCGTCGGCATTGGGCCCCACAAAAGGCAGTTCCTCCATCATTAAGGCCAGCAAGTTGTACCGTTCAACATCAGAAAACCAAATTTGCGCTGCTTGATCTTGTTCCTCTTCTGCTTGGGAACACACTTCCAGTCGCGCGGAATGGTCCTCCTTGGCTCCATGCAAGCCGGAAGACGTCTTCCATGGCCGGTTTTCCCCTGGTTCATCAAGGGTTGGGTCATATTTCCATAAGGAAAGAGTATTTGCATGTTGATGATCCCATAGAGAGTGCCTGTGCTTTGTCCATAGGGATGCGAGTTGAACCGGCCCGCCTGGTAAGATTCGTTCAGATGGCACATCATTGGCCAAAAGCTCAATTTGAACTCTGTGCCATAGTTAAAGCAATACGGGCCAAGACATTGTGGGAATATAGCGATCTCTTCATGCCGATTGGCTTATAGAGTGTTCGTATATTGCTCTTGCGCTATGTAACATCACAGCTATCGTCCGGTCGGAAAGGTGTCGGCTTACCGGCTTCACCTGAATCGAAAGACGCCTCGGAGCATTTTCTACTTCAGTTCAGTACGAGGAGATCTCAGTCAAAAATTAACAGGACTCACTTGTTATCTTATCCCAAACGCCTCGCTGGAGAACGCACGGGAGGTTTCGAGGAAGAAACGTCGACAGGAAGCTTGCTTGGAAGTCGCCCCTACACCCAATACGCTTGATAAACTCGCAGACTTGGAGGGAAGTGTCCAAGCCGTCTTCGAGACCCGGGATATGGAAATAGAGATCGCTTTCGTCCTTCGGTGGGTGGACAAGCTGCTTCTCCTCTAGACGCTGCTTGAATAGGTGAATCTGCTCCCATTTGATCTCCCAAACGTGGGCTCTCATTGAAAAGAAACCAGAGTTAGGGACTTCAGATAGCGTTCGATACATCGCCCGAATTCGTTGTTCGCTCTTAAATACACCTCATGTACTTAATAGCTGAGAGACCAAATCCCAGTTAATCGTCGACTTAGACAAGGAATAAATATCGGATTGGCGTTGTTCGAAAGTTTTAAGGAACACCGCAATCTCTTCAGGGGACCAATATACAGCCAACAAAGGGGAGCCGAAACGCACATTCTGCTTTGAAGGCAAGGCTCGATTGAGACCCTCGAAGTTCCATTGCGGTAAATTTGCTGGTCGGGTAACTTGTTCAGTTGCCAGTCGGTACTCTTGACAGATGTCATTGTTCTCCAACTTCAAAGTCTTTAAGAATAAGACATCTAGGGCTTCGGCCAGCGATAGGAGAACTCGATAGTGAATATTTCCATCGCCTAATGCTGAGCTAGGAAAGGGGAACACAGACAACACGGCAA
Organism: Trichoderma brevicompactum; assembly: GCA_003012085.1. Lineage (NCBI taxonomy): Eukaryota > Fungi > Ascomycota > Sordariomycetes > Hypocreales > Hypocreaceae > Trichoderma > Trichoderma brevicompactum. Next base: position 71,739 of record PXNZ01000524.1, on the reverse strand, counting down.
ACTCGATAGAAGCTACTTTAGGACTCGCCAATCTTTGGTGAGCCCACAGGATGTTTCAGTCTGAAGTCTTGGGTGTGGCATTTCGTGTGATTTCATCAGCTCTCAGGGAAAGTTATTTTTATCTTTAATAATTAATTAATTGGAATTTTTTTTAAAGTTTTTAAATATAGAAGTGTTAAGGATATAGTCTATATTACCCTTTCTAGAGAGGGGGGCAATTAGCTTCGCTGACGGATCCGGATACCTACCTAGTAGGTAATTCCAAGTTCACTTGTACTACTACCTAAGGTACGTAGGTGACGGGTTACCTCTTGATGCCTCGTTCCATCAACACGCTTGCATCGCATACACACGTGTACGCGCAATAGTTTATCATGCGCTTCCCCCCCATAAGTAATCATTTCCACGTTAGTTTGCAATATGAAGCCATCGCTGAAGCACAGATTGGGGTGTGTCCCATCGCTAAACAATTTCTACTCGAGGAATATCCATGTTCTGGGTCTGGGATGAGCTCCAGAGACATGGGTTAAGTGGGATCTAGATCTGTCAATATGGGTACCGCACTTACGTTCTTAGTACTAGTTTGTTGGGCATGGAAGCTTAAATAAACCAAGAACAAAAGTGACTGCTACCATGGGTCCGAGATCGGGTGCATCACGTGATGACTCATCGGTTTCGAGTCACCCACAAGGAAAAAATCGCATCAATGATCCATGCATGTGACTACACATTGAGTCTGTAACAGTCGTTCTAACGCGAGACATTTCTTGGCCGAACCTATATATTTCGAGCCAAGGTACGAATTGCACCTTTGTTACCAACCCATCAACTTTCCTTTTCCAATCCAACCGCTAGCCACCATGTCTAAGGGTCGTGTTTGTCTGTACGTCATTCTCCTTCAACTTGACTTTGATCAGTAGCTAATGGAGCCACAGTGCCTATTCTGGTGGACTCGATACGTCTACAATGTCCGTATTTAAATAAGAATAATCCTCTCTTCTGCCCTCACTCCGGCGAGAAGCCCTGGCCCATGGACAGCCGCAACTAACAATTGGTACTTGAAGTCTTGTCTGGCTGATCCAGGAGGGATACGAGGTGGTATGTTTGTTCTTCTAGAGTTTCATGATTTGAGACATTACAGTTAACGTACCTCTCCTAGATTGCTTTTTTGGCCGACTGTGGGCAGAAGGAAGGTATGTCAATGGCATCGGCACCTTCGCTGGGTTGCGTCTGACAAGACCGATTACTGTAGACTTTGCTGCCGTGGAGAAGAAGGCTCTTCAGGTATTGATTGCCATTCGGAATGCTTCGAGATTTTTGAAAAAGACTAATCGTTTCCAGCTCGGCGCCAAAGCCTTCGTTTGCGAAAACCTCCAGCGTGAGCTCGTTGACGAAGTCGTAAAGCGAGCTATCCAGGTATTCATCTCCGTAACTATTGGATACTGGACTACGCTGACCTGCTACTCTTTATTAGTGCAATGCCATCTTTGAGTCTCGGTACCTTTTGGGCACAGCACTTGCTCGGTGAGTTTTGTTTCAGTCAAACTCAGCGTCCTGTCTCTTGGACTTCATCTCACAACTTTACAGCCCCGTGATCGCCCGCAGCCAAGTTCGAGTCGCAGAACAATATGGTTGCAAATTTTGTAAGAATCCTACCAATATTGATGCCAAGTGAAGCTGACGTATCAGTATCGCATGGTTGCACCGGAAAAGGTAGGCCCCACTATTCCAGCGCTCAGCTCCCACTCTTCATATACTTTCTTCTTCTTTCCTTCATGGCAACAAACAGATCCTGACATTTTGAAAAAAGGAAACGACCAAATTCGCTTTGAGCTGGCTTTCCATGCGCTCAACCCGTAAGTGCTTTGGATCTCGACACCTCGACATGTTGACTAACTTGGAAAGTAACTTTGAGGTTATTGCCCCATGGCGACTTCCCGCTTTCATCGAGCGTTTTAAGTTTGTTCAATCTATCTTCCCCTCTTTAAGACTGGCCAGCTAATCTTTTCAAGGGGTCGCAACGACCTGCTTAAGTTCGCCGCTGAGAACGGAATCCCCGTTAGCTCTACGCCTAAGGCCCCCTGGTCAATGTAAGCATTTCTTCCACCTCCTTTTCTCAACAACCCCCTTACCCATAGTATCGGGATTGCTTTGCTAATATTTCAATAGGGATGAGGTTCGTACACCGTGATTTCTCCCTCTTCCCTATGTTTGGAGTTTTGCAAAGTCACCTGAATCTTGAGGAATGGGTCTCGGACTGAACTTTCATCTTTTGAAGCTTCTATGTCGTGGTTTGGGCTTGCCTCAACTCAGAACTCCTTTGATACTCTACATTGATTGGCCTGAAGCACACTGACATCAAAGTACAGAACCTTGTTCATATATCCTACGAAGCGGGAATTCTGGAAGACCCCGACACGACTCCCCCGAAGGAGCTTTGGCTTCGTACTATCGACCCCAGGGATGCGGCTGATGAGCCCGTCGAATTCAGCATTCACTTCGAAAAAGGTGTCATCTCTAAGGTTGTCATCGGCCAGGAGGAGATTACCGACTCCGTTGAATCCTTCAAAGCCCTCAACAAGATTGGAAGCGATGCTGGTATCGGACGCATTGACATCGTTGAGAACCGTTTTATTGGACTAAAGGTGAGTCTTTCAAGAGGCCTATTTCGACTTTCGGCGATTCGCGACGTTTTGGTTACCTACCCCGAGATCCAAATGTCCAAAGTGTCCCACTTGTGGTACCTCACTTGGCAACTCTCAACCCTTGATCACGTTTCATTGGGTTGCTCGAGTTGCCCTTCAGTGGATTATGCACAAGTGTCCTTTTGAAAACCCTTGGAGTGCCTCATTTTGGTCCCACTATTTCAACTCTTCAGTTCCCGCTGTTCATGCTCTTTCCTCTCCTATGTTTTCACATTTACACCCGGGAAAATTTGATTGCTAACTTTCAATCCAGTCGAGAGGTTGCTATGAATCGCCAGGCCTCACGCTGGCTATTGCGGCCCATTTGGACCTAGAGGGTCTCGTCATGGACTCCCGAGTGCGAGAACTCCGGGACCAATTCGTCAGTCTTAGCTGGGCACGCCAGCTTTATAATGGCATGTACTTCAGCCCTGAACGCGAGTTCATTGACAACTCTATTGAGTTCTCTCAGCGTAATGTCTCTGGAGTTGTGCGACTGGCCGCCTACAAGGGCAACGTGACTATCTTGGGCCGTTCCAGCGAGTCATCTAACTTGTACTCCCAGGAGGATGCTTCTATGGATTCTCTCGAGGGCTTTTCCCCAATGGATACCACTGGATTCATTGCCATCCAGGCTATGCGTCTCAAAAAGTATGGCGAGCAGAAGCGAAAGGACGGCGCACCTCTTAGCCAGTCTTAATTTGCAGACGTGGTATTGGAGGGGCTGGGTAGCTGCTTTGCTGGTATAGTGGAAAACCCCCCTCTAGGCAAACGAAGAACAAAAATGAAATCAGTCATTTGTAAGGCTCAGTTACAGTCACTTCCAAATCGAAAAGTGATGTGGAGAGCGAACAAGCTCTCACTCGTATAGATGGGCCGTATTTGGCTACATCACTATGTGGGTAATTAATGATAGAAGAGCAGTGTATGCCGAGCATGGCGATGATCTCGACTATGTGGCAAATGGTTGAAGTAGCATAAGGCTTCTTCATGTTCTCTGGCATGCTGTCCCATGATCTCTTCTTCTTTTGTATGCCTACGGTGAGAGTGTGTAGGTTTTGCGTCAGTTTTGTCAAAGTTGTCCGGGAGCGGCTCATGAGACGCCTTGTTGTACCACTCGTTATTGGGGGGGTGTCATAACCAAAATACTTTTCCGCCTGCCACTGTCGAGATTCCTTCTCCATTCGCTGCACCGCCATGAGCAGCACCAGCCATGTTGCAAGCTCGTTTTCGGCTGTACGGATGCCCTGACGAGTCTCCCTAGCCTCGAGTTTCCTAATCCGTTGGTCGTACTTTTCTTTACTCCACGTATGAGTCTTCCGATAGCTCGCTTCTGTCCCGACCAGGTATGTGATTTCGTGGCAGGTGACTTCCTGAGGTTCATCCTGGAGCTGAACTTTGGCAAACTTGGACTCGACAAAGTGCTTCAAGCGACTCGGAATATTTTGCTTCTCAGCGTGGGGACTTGTTTCCTCCGAGTGAAGACCAAATGGACCCTTTTTGTTGCTCGGAGCTGAAACGAAAATATCAGGAGTCTGGAGCTCGACTTCGAAACGGAATTCGGACAGCAGCAACCGGCGGCGTGTGAATTGGAACCATTTGCCAATCATCAATTCTTTGCACGAGGCGTAGCCCGTTGCTGAGGAATAGTATTGTTGAAGGGTCTGGAAGAGAGCGATGACGGGAGCAATGGCTGACACGGCCAGAGCGACGCATGCGATGACGAGCTCGTAGTCGCTGCTCCCAGAAGGAGAGTTTGTAGTGCTGTTGGAATTCATGGTGTTACTGCTACGGCGCGATGATGGATTGAAACATTCGACTTGCCAGAGCGTGATTCGGTACCCGTGGTGATGTAATGATGTTTTCAGTCACCCATTGACACCTAAGGAAGAGGAAAAGGAGACCAGTCAGGCTGCCGAACTTCATCTGGCTGGGTTAAGTGTAATTCGTAAATTATCACGTCCGTCTACCCACGCCGTGGCTGCTATCAGCCCCGACTGTCTGCAAAATCACATGCCTCACAGAGCAGAAGCTCGACCTCCTCGCCCTCCCCAGCCAGCTCAACGCCATCTACAACACCATTACAGCCACCATTCACTTTGTAAACACATCTCGTAGCTTCGTTAAAGGCGGTAATACTTGAAACTCTGCCATGACAGTGAGTTAACCTGATAATAGCCCTGCAATTCAACGTGTAGCTAGCTCAATCGCCTGAATAGGCATGTACCTCTAAAACGTCCGAGACCTGCCACAACGCGTGCAGGACGTTTATGGGTATAAAAACTGTGGCAGTGTTAGCTCCGTTTTAATTGTGAATGGAGGACTAAACAGTGGCGACCATCTTAGCGCGGGGTTGGCTAAGCGCCAAAAATGGAATCATGTAACTCCAGATTTGGAGTCTTGAGTTGCACAAAATGGAAGACATCACACTCAAGAGAAGTGCTTGCCGGGACCCCGAATTCTCCACTACCTATGGTCGTATGTATTAGAGTGTAGTTTGCTTTGGCTTATATTAGAGGATTCATAATAAACGTATAAGTAAGCAGTTATTCCCCTTTAGCTCGGGAGGGTTTAGAATTATTATTCTAGTTGTAACAGCAATTAGAAGGGGTGCTAATTGAGCTAATAGATCAAAAAAATCCGTCAATGCTAGCTAATAGTGCTAGCATTGCTCCTTACACTTGCTTATAAAGGCCTTATAGTAACCAACTATAGCAATCCTTTTACAGTAACGAACCTGCCAAGTCGAACGCGCCACTAGGCAAAAGATTGGACGATTGATCCGATGTTTGGCATCAATCTTGGCAGACCAACTAGTTATAAGGGATATCCCTGTTACGCAATTTTGGATCGTATCACGCAGCTTACGCTACTACGCCATTACAGTGGATTACTCTGCTGAGGATACTGTTATTTTGGGCTATATAGGTAGTTCAGAAATTGGGAGGACGAGGGCATCACAGGCCGAGCCTGATAATCGTAACACAGCCGTAATGGCAATAGCAGGTCCGTAATACAAACGACAGGCCCATAATTGCTATAGCAGGCTGTAACCTAATTTTCATTCATCAGGGAAGTAGCTATGTGAGTCAGTCTTCTATTATCGAAGTGACTTAGAAATGCTAGCTAATCTGATGGTCTTTTTAGGTCACATCAGGAAATCGGCTACGGTCATGCTGACCGAGCTCAGAAAATTGACCTAAAATCATGACTGCGCTCGTAACACAGTTACAGGTGCTCTAAAACGCTGACTAGACCCCTTATCAAAAACACACGGGCTGCTAGGTAGTTTCATGTTCCAAAATTCCCGCAGTAAGACCTTACAATAAGATCAAGTATAAGGACTAACTTCTTGCTGCATACAGCATCATCCCAAGATTTGATAACTAAACACTTTATAAAACACCCGCCGGGCTGCTCGGTAGTTTCATATTTTAAAATTCCTTACTTTATTCAACACAGTAAGACCTTGCAATAATATTAAGCATAAGAACTAACTTCTTGCTGCATACAGCATCATCCCAAGATTTGCTGACTAGACCCCTTATCAAAACACCCGGGCTGTTCGGTAGTTTCATGTTCCGAAATTCCTCACTCCGTGTAACGCGGTAAGACGTCTCAATGACATCAAGCATGAGGACCGACTTCTTGATGCACACAGCTTCATCCCAAGCTTTCGCATATATATAGCCATGTCAATAGCCATGGCTTCTATCAGAGCATCTTCGAACAACATACACCTCAGCAAACAACATCACCACATTTCAAGCTTCTCTTCAGCTACCAATAAGCTATCATCACAAATCAAGCATAATGCTTTCCACTATCAACTACGGCTTTCTTCTTCTTGGTCTTCCTGCCGCATATGCAGCAAGCCTTGGAGTCGATCCTCGCGGACTGATTCCTCAGGAAGCATGCTCCCTCCAAGGAACGGATTCGGGAGTTGTCTCAACCGACCTGCAGGCTCTTGCCGTCGCTCTTAAGCAAAATACCCTCGAAACCGGTTTGATTGAAGATAGTATCCTCATCAAAGCCTCGCATGCTATTCAATTCTCTGCAGGCACAGCAGCAGCATGCGTGCAAAACAACTTCTTATTCGACAATGCGCATTACTCTCGGTCAGATATTGCGGATGCGATTGCAAAGAGCTTCATCAACTGCTGCGAAGGAACAGAGTTTTGCAACAACAAGCCTTTCAGCACTATCAGCGGTGATACTGGACTGACAGCAATCGTTCAAATTCAGAACCCCGGCGAGGAATGCAAATCCCCAAATGGCGGTGCTTCTGGAAAATTGGAAAATGCGACTCTTATTGCTAAGACAGCAAAGCTCTTTTTTGACATCTTCAGTGCGTTTAGGGGTTGATGTATAGGTTGTGTCGGATTATCCAGGAGTGGTAGAGCCAGCTGGTTTGGACTCGGGCATAGATCAATTTTGAGTTCCTATTGTTTCCTAATATACTATTGCGAAGTCATTTCGACATCTTCACTCTCCTTTTCCGAATTCCAGATATCTAAGCTCTCGATATCACTTCAACCTCTTATATTATCGTTATCGCCATAGTCGTAGTCGTATTCATACCCATCGTTAGTAATCATCATTGTGACCGTCATCATCATAGCCATAGTCATTGTCATCTATGCCGGCAACCGTGGTTCGGTTGGAGGAATCCACCAGCCCAGTTATCCGCTGAACTGGCGGCAATGGTGCAGTATGCACAAGTAAAGATATTTTCCATTGTCTTAGCCTTGGTGCCCTAATCGCCGTCAGGCCCCTGAATAATGCACAGGGCATCAATCCAGAGGCATCGTTTCCCAAGCTGTCGGGTGACTCGAATAGCATGTTGAAAAGTTGTAGGCAAATTGTTATACCTGAAGCCTTGTAATCAGCTTTGATAATTTTCTGGAGTAGTGCAGAGCCGCTTCTTGTCCGCGTCGCCTTGTATAAAAGACTGTTGCCGATCCGGTATAATATCTCCCATCTATTCCTTCAACTTTGGTATCTGTAAACTATGTCCTTCATGCGTTACTGGGTCAATACAATCTTGCTGGATGAGAATCGCAGGCTCTGTTGTTTCGGTTTAATGTTAAGAATTAGCTTGATGGTAAGAGCATATCGTCTCCTTCCGGACTTTACATTTCAAGGAAGCTTCGGTGATATTTTGAATAAGTTCTATTATACCAAGTGGACAGGCAATGATTTTACGTATGTTGTTCCTAATAATTTGATAGGCTATCAAGTAAGCTATCTCGATGAATGAGTGGAATAGACGCATATGATTCAGTATATACTGATTACCTAGAAGCCTTAAACTCATGAAGCTCCCCCATTCCCACATTTTCTAAAGAGTTACGGAAACGCTAGAGAAGCAGTATCACTTTGTGCAGAATAAATGCGGTAGTATATTAAAGAACATGTAGTTCCAGTTTAAGCGCAATATTAATTAATATATGGTAAATCTACCCTAGCTACGTGGAAAGCAAAAACCCCCTCAAGCACTAAACGGTATTTACATCCAATATCGACCATCCTACTCACTACTGTACCGGGCCGCGAATTCAGTCTCCAACCCTTGGTCGCACGTATGGAGACGCCGAATCTGCGATGCTAGAGACTGTTAAGCACTGTAGTGGCAACATCGATTTCCTTGCTGGAGCTTACCGAACGACTCCTCCGCCGCTTTGACAATTTTCAAGCAGCGCTGCCTATGAAAGGTATGTATTGCTGCGGACATGTAATGTTGGATGGTGGAACTATGCCTTGAAGATATGCCTGAACGTGTTCAAAGTAACAATCCGATCCTCCCTGGTTGACGACTGTATGCTGCATTCGAGAGAAATAGCCCACAAGTAAGCTTGGACTCTTTGAGATGGTTTTTTGATTGAAATTTGATAGCAACTTACACCAACGGCTTCTTGCAATAGAAGTATCGAGCCGGGAAATCGTGAAGATGCCTTGCGCGCTCTGCGAAGAGGCAAAGTCAATTAGTAACATACCAGATGGTGAAAGAATTTGGCCGAAACATACGATATCAATGGCGTTATAGGGTCAATGGTATTACTCGTTATCAGGATCGGGAAAGATGTAGGCCTGTCTAGTCCGATTATTTGGTCTGTATAAGAAAAAAGATGGTTAGATTTTGCGTCCCTTGCAGATGTTCCTTTACCCCCATTTCGAAGACGGGTCTTTGAAAATACACGGAGAAAAAACGAACAAAGAGAGAGAAAGAAAGAGATGCTCACCTTGAACCACCATGCTGTCAGGCAATTGTGGTCGGAATGATCTACATAATATAGAATCCACGAAGATGGGGTAGACATCGCCGATGTACTTGCTCTTGGAGACCGTGTACTCGACGTAGCTCTTGAATTCTTCAATGGAAATAAGCTTGTTTCTCCGATATGAATCGGCGCATTGGATAACGTGACGGGCATCGGACGTGAGGCCTAGCCCGTCAAACATGCCCGCAAGAGCAGACGCGTTCCCATACTCGAGCTGATGTAGGATGTCGGCCATGACTGGGAAGGACGCTATTGGGAGGTAAAGAGTATTAAGGAAAAGGGCCTTTAGGTCTGAATAGGTGACCAACGCCGGCAGGCCTTGACTTTGGACCTCACTTATGGGGACCGGATGGTTCTTAAGTTGAAGGATGATGTTGTCCATTCTGGCTGTGATGTTTGCTGGCGTAGGTCCCCAGAAGGAACATCTTTCAGGACCTGCAGAATGGCAGAAGCTCGAGAACTTTTCCATGGCCTCGTCCATCTGATCGAGGTTGACACTATAGTCATTGTCATAATATTGCTCTGCGTCAAAAATACCATCGAGTATCATTCTTCCAACTCGGTCAGGAAACATGGAAGCGAAAGTGGCACCGACAACAGTGCCGTAGCTGATGGCATACAGCCACAATTTGGCATCTGATGATGGCTGACCAGCCAACTCGGCCTCAGCTTCGATAAACGTGAGCAAATCACGGGCGACTGCCGGTGTAGTCACATAAAATCCATGGGGCGACTCTTTCTCGACAGCATTGTTGCACCACTCTCCGTAGATGGAGCTTGAGTAGTACTGTTCCTCAAGCGATGTTGATGAGGTGTTGGTAACGCCCGTGCTATGTAGTCGACTGAAGGTTGTTCTTGCTTCTGTGTTTCCCGAGAAGCAGTCGAGGCTCGGACCGCTGTTGTTCACACCGCGAGGGTCAAAGGAGACGATGTTGTACTGCTCTCCAAAGGCTTGGCTTGCGATGGCCTGGCTTGTGAGAAGGAGGTCGACACCAGAACCACCCGGACCGCCTAACGAATAGTCAGTCCAGTCACATGGATTTTAGTCAACTTTGTACGGGTGATCTGATCGAGGCCTTACCGGGATTGATTATGATGCTTGGAGACTCAATGGTGGCATTCTTTCCAGCTAGTTTTATAAAGGCAATTGACGTCATGCCCAGACTTGTGTTTGAATAGTCCAAAGGAACTTCCAGTCTAGAGCATGTAAAGTCATCAAAACATGGTGTCCACGTTAGGTTGGCTGATGGTTTAATCTAGATGGATAGTTAGAAAGATTGAAACTTTAGAGTATGGGATTTGGTAAAATGCAAGACTCACATTATCAAATCCATAGACCATGCTCCTATCATTCCAACTATGGGCTTTGCATCCCAAGCTAGTGAAAAGAACGAGTACGTTCGAAAGTCGTTTCATTGTTATCCCCAGAAAGATTCTTATAGAGCCTTTTGTTGTATTTTTTGTAAGTAATTGGTGATGGGATTGTCATAGTTGCAGCTGGCACAATCGGGATATCAGAGAACTACTTATACCAGTGGAATTTCCCAGGAGACTTGTTCTGGCGCCCCGCATGTACGAAGTGTCCAATCGATATCTATTCTAACATAACCAGGTATCACTATTATAACCCCATCCTCATCTCAACTACATAACCAGGGTGACGTGGTAGGGTGGCGGTGCTCGTTGGCACCTGGCACTTAGTTGACAGAGCTCTTCTCAGCATCGTGTTAAGATGCAGAGCCCACAGAGAAATGCACATGGAGTGACAAAATGCGACGACTTTTGAAGCCCGGATGCGGCGCCCTTCTTCCACAATTAAAGTCCCAATTTCCACCCCTTCGGCCTGAAAACCATAATATCTCACTGATGGAAGCAACTACAATTCGAATAATTGCAAAACTCGAGGACGGCCTGAGACACATCTTGCAGTTGGGATGTTGGATCTAGTGTACAATATACGGAGTACTCCGTAAAGACTCCACTGTTTCACCCTGACAAGCTCCTTCGTTCGCCCCACTTGTACGAACTGGCCAATTAACATCCGTCATGATACGCACTAGTCTCTATTACGATTCATCCCCTTGAGCTATTCGGCCTTCTTCCATATAATTGTCCGTCTTTCTCGTTAAAGTCATCATCGCAAAAGATGTGCGAGATGGCTTCCCCGCTGCTGTACGAACAGACGAATAGACGGCCCTCTTCATATTCGATCGATACCTGGTATAATTTGCTTGGAAAAGTTATTGCCGTATGCAACTAGCGGCTTCAGGTTGTAGTGGTCCTAGGATTGCCTTCTGCTTGAAACGGAGGCTACTGCAACTATTGGTCAGCTATCATCGCCGTGATGAACGGGATTGCGAAAGAGAACGCCAAGGCGGCCAATCAAGCTTGGAGAAGAAAGCCTCGGAAGTTCGCTCCAAAGTCAAGACTGGGCTGTAAGACTTGCAAGTGAGTCTAGACTCTGTGCATTACTACTTTACGATCAACTGTGCACAAAGGCTCACAAGCTAACACTCAACCTCGATGCACCTCCCAGGATAAGACGAATCAAATGTGATCTTTCTCGGCCTTCATGCTTGAAATGCCAGTCCACAGGTCGCATCTGTGACGGCTACGGTGAAATGCCCCTCGAGATTGAATCAAATCATTCTCACAACGGCATGACCAACGGAGCAGATAGAGGCACCACGATCAGTGTGAATCATCCAGAGGAATGTCATGCGAAACACCATGGCCTCATTTCGCAGAATCTCAGACCCTTTATGATCTTACCAGTGACCGGGTCGGGCCAAACAGAGGCAATGGGGTTTTTTGAGTATATTTCGATCAAGCATCTAAATGAATACCGCCCTAGTGAATCATGGCGGAAAAGTCTCATGTTCTTCTCCCAAACGGTACCATCAGTGCGCTATGCTGCTATCGCATTAGCATTGGCTAACCGAAACTACCTGAATCGCGATTCTAGCGACCGTTTGCACCAACCGCCATGCTCGAAAGAGTGGCTACCAGATAAAGTTGCCTTGCTGTACTATAATCGAGCCATCCAACTTCTTCTGAACCAGGAGAGTGGAGACGGCGACGATACGACAGCCATCACACTTTTGGTCTGTTATCTCTTCATCTGCTTTGATCATCTGGCGGGCAACTACGTACAAGCAATGAAGCACCTACGCGGAGGTGTTGAGCTCTCACGAAACATTCACAAGGCTATACTGAATAACAACAATACATATGACGATACCAAGGCCTCAGGGGCTCACGCACTTATCTGCCAGGTCACAAGACAGATCCGCCGTCTTGATATGCAGGCCGTAACGTTTCTGGTTGACTGGACTCCCGCCGATATCCAAGAAACACTCATGTCCCAGCTTTCACACCCCAACAGCGCCTTTCAGTCTCTCGACCAAGCCGCTGACCACCTACAGAGCCTCCTCGCTCGAGTAATGAGTCTACGCAATACGGTGCAGCAAATGCCCTCAACGGGTAAGATACCCCTGCTGCCACCTTCGTCAATCAAGGATATAGTTCTTGGGCAGTTGGAAACGTGGTCGAGGCTCTTCGAAAACATGCTGCAACATGACAGCTCCTATGAGACAGATTCTGAGACTTATCCGCTTATCCCACTGCTACGCCTACAACATACTATCGCATGGACTTTTCTCAGTAGTTCCGGACCTGGCAGGGAAATGGAATACGACAACTTCCTGACTCAGTTCCAGCAATGCGTGGCGTTGGCAGGTGACTTGGCGGCAGTGCATGAGCGATATTCGGGGTCGTTAAAGCCGACATTCACGCCGGAAATTGGAATTATCCCAGTTCTTTACATAATCGGGGCCAAATGCCGGCATCCTGTGGTCCGGCGCGAGGCCTTGGGTATTTTGAGGCGGCAACCGATACGGGAGGCGGTTTGGGATAGCCTCGTTGTTGCCAGGGTAGTTGAACGGCTAATAGAAATTGAGGAGGGTGGGATTGAGAAGTGGGAAATGATACAGAGAATGGAACAGATTGCTGTGTGGCAGAGGATCGAGGCGGTGTCTTGGGTACATGTCGTCGATGAACAGTCTGCGGGCAGAGTGGATATTACGTATACGTTCTGCGCGCGGGAGGAACTGCATATCGAGTCTCTCGTGATATAATAAGCTCGGTACTTGATAAAATAGTCAAATTTTTAGTTATAGAACACATATGTACATCGAAACAATTTACTCTGGTATTAAGTACCATCTCAGTGAATGAGTCGATACAGACAATACAGATAACCCATTATGCAATCATTATCCTGAAGCCACAAACTCATTTGACTTCTCCCCCCATTTGCCAAACAGCCACAGCATCGTTGGAGAGGCATTACCACCTTGCGCAATATAGCTTTCCTCTATACAATTCTATTTTTGTAGTTGAAGATCTAATAAAGGGGGTGAAATATGAGGGGGGTAAACCTAATAGCTTAGCTAGCTACCAATGTCGGAACTCCTACTAGAATGTGTGCACTAACTGCCTATGTTCAAGAGAAAAAAAAACAGTGGGTTAGATGATCTTGATAATCTAGCCTTTACACTTAGATCGGCACTAGTCTGGTAACTGCATACTACTGCAACTTCTATCTGGACTCCCTTTAATTAGTTTACTTCACGATTGATCCGACTATAGCAATCAAGCATACCAGACCAACTAAGTGAAAAGGATCAACTATGCCAGAACGCATCACTAAAGTGTAATAGGTCCTGGAATACTTTATCAAGTCTTTATTCTGAGCTTCAGTCTATCCAAAATTCCCCAACTTTCCATTCAGACCGAAATGGGTAGCATCATAGTCTTGTGGAGATATTGCTTGACTGAGATCTGTGCGCGGAGCCTTTGACCATCAAGGTCAATGACAAGAAATAACAAATGGCACACCCAACTCAATCACGGGACCTCCACAGGAACTTGGTCCTATAATTCCTGCAGCACAGCACCTTTAGGCGGATTCTCCAGGCTCAGTCATCTGCCCATTGTCTTTTCAATAATGGAGATTGCTACAACGCTCATCTCCGGGAACGAAGATGAGCCCGCGGTGCTTGCAGAGGCCCACTGTGGCGATCTTTCATTAGTTTTTAGATTCCATCTCGACATCTCTCGGCCGCTCAGCACCAGCAGTCGCATCGTTGCCTGCTTCAACGAGATCCAAGTTGACGACGAGGAAAAGACGTTTCCGGACAGAGCATCCATGCGCCAAGCAATATACCATTTAATCTCGCAAGTTTGGCCCATCTGCGCATCCAATCCTTCAATCCGACTTCCGGACGTTATAGTACAAATTCAGCAAGATGATCGCGGTGAAACGACTTGCAGAGTCTCTCACGAGAGTGCCTTTCGCGAGTATCTGGCAAGTCTTTTACCTGTTGCTTCTGTCAAAGATGCTCTCCTCCGAAAAGTTGACATTGTCGAACCGCACTATGCATCACTTGAGTCTCTTCAATTTTCCGATAAATTGGGAGGGCGCGGAGGGACGACGGCCACTCGTTTCAGAGACCAGAAAGATGGCGGATTATACGTCTACAAAGGACTCAGCTTCCGCTTATTCCTGGAAGGCGAGGCAGACTATAAATCTGAGCGAGATACGTTCTATCACGAACTCGAGGTCATCTACTCTCTCCCTAATCATCCAAATATCCTGCGTGCTCCGCCCTTCCTGGTTACCACTGGGCCACCTCAATCTAAAAGCTCAAGCCATGGCGTTGGGGAAAAAGGACGCGTCATATGCGGAACATTGTATCCGTTTCTCGAACGCCAATCATTGCAAGAGGTAATCAGCCGAAGCAATGAGAGTCGCACAAGACTCCCGCTGGTAGCAAAGGCGAAATGGGCGTGCCAAATTTCATCAGCGATGGCGGTTGTACACTCATCAGGGCAGTACCACATGGATTTGAAGCCAAGCAACATGCTTCTGAATAACGAGGATGACGTGGTTGTGATTGACTGGGAGCAATGTGGCGCGTCTCCGTTCTTCCTCGCACCGGAAGGGAACGGCTTGTGGGATGCAGAGGTCGCTGCAAACACGGAAACGGGTGAGGTGCAGAGGGCAAAGCCTGGGAGTGCGACGATGGCATATCGCAAGTTCACAGGTTCGCTACCGGATGATGATTGTGGAACTTGGCCAAGGCGGAATGTATTCCCATTATGGCAGCGCGAATGCCCAAGAGCACTGGAGGCTGCAGAGGTCTACAGCGTAGGGCGGAGTTTGTGGGTCATCTTTGAGCAGAGCGATGATGTTTACAAGAGGGAACAGCCGGAGGCAAAGGCGGTCATGTGGACTCATAGAAGCGAAAGCGTGCCAGAAGTATGGAAGGATTTTGTATCTCGATGCATGAGCCCAGACCCAAACAAGCGGCCAACATTCGAGCAGGGAGAGGTGTTTTGGGGACAGGAATGGAAGCGGCTTGAGGGGGATACGAAGTAGATCTGATGATACCGAATGGAATCTCAATGCCTGACGATATGTCAAAACAGATGGAGGCCTGCAGCTTGTCTGCAAAAGTTATCGTCCAGTCTTCTCGCTCGGTTTATTGTGTCAGTGATTCTAATGGAGCACTACAGGAAAGAAACTACCTGAGGTTGACGAGAAGTTGGTCAGCATTGGGAACGTTGCCATCCCTTTTAAGACTGAATTTGTTTCCACTCCGATCGCCGCAACTAGATGGGCCTTTTCTGGGAGAGGGGTTATTGATATAAGCCAACACTATGATTTCATCCATGAACTAGGGAATTTTATCTATTCCTGTGGACTTTAATTGAGTAAAGAAATAAGAAGAAATAATTTATTGTTTTTCCTTTAACATGTTTAAACAGGAGTAATATTGAAAGGCTAATAATGCTTTGGACTGATCGGACTGAACACAGAGTTTAGCCGACTACAGTCCTCATAGGGGGAGAGGTTGTGCTTACACGATTAGTGCCAATGTTACAAGCTGTGACATTATTCCCCATTCGGTTCCCATTCGTGTAGTGACAGACCGTATTATCTATCCTATCAACGGATAATGACACGTCTTTAATGCATGACTCAGAGAGATGAGCACGTCCGATTGACGTAATTATAGTCAAAGGCATCCAATATCCCAATCAATTGGGTCACAGTGGCAAAGACCACCAGGATGTGAAAGAGTTGGTGGGAGGAACCGTATATGTCAAATCTACCTGGATATCGGCTCTCGGGAAACTTGGTCTGCATAATCATGGGTAGTTAGAGTCAATTCTTTTCCATCATGTGCGAAATCTAGAGGCTTACAACATAAATCAACGCCCCGAGCAGAAGAAATCCTCCCTCAATCAGATAATAGGGCATTCCGGATTGCTTCATCATTTGCGAGAAGCCGAACATCTTGACACCATGTATCAAGGGTGCAAAGCCAGATAAGCCTGTCCCTACAAACGCAAATGCTCGGAAAGCGCGGAATTTTTTGCCTTGGAAATTGGGATTTAACATGATGAAGATGGTAAGCGATCCGAGAATTCCAATCTGCCAGCCAAGAAAGTGTTGGATACGAGATTAAAAACAAACAAACAAACAAATGTTGGTTATATGAATGTTGGCTCACCATAGACCAGTAGATCTTGCGTTGCAAAGGCTCACACCAAAAGACCATGTATATTCCGGATATAAAGTCGCCCAATGTTAGGATGACTATGCCTACCAGGTCAAATCGCAGCCACAACTGTTCAACCTCGGCGGAGTGGTTCATTAGGGTGTGGTATGTCGTTGACAGTCCCAAGCAGACAATGGCAGTCAAGAGGAAGAAGGTGAAGATGAAGAAATCGGTGCCAGTGACATTGGAGTATCTACTTGTAAGGTACTCTTGAATATACCACTCGCCGAGCAGAAAGACGATTGCTGGTATTAGGTGAGAAAATATATTAACCGACTCATTGTGGATGTATGACCAGCTGCGGAATGAAACCTGAGCCGAGCCTGAGATCGGGCGATAGCCATGAAGAATGAACTCGTTATCTTGATGCCATTTCGGCAGCTCGTCAAACGAGAGGAGAACCTTGCGTGCCTTGCCGGTCCTGAACGCGCTACCCAGAAACCGCGGGCTGAGTGAATCATTCCCCCCCTCTCTGCGCGCCACTGGCGGCTGCGGAGACGAAAGTCGAAGACGGGGAGCAGATGCCATTGGGACTTGGAGGAGGAGGAGAATGGAAAATGAAAAGAAGAGGGTTTCCCTTGCTTTGTTTCTTGCACTGCACCCGTATCTTTCGTTTCTGCCAGATGTCAGCCTTGCTTACCCTGCAAGAGCTGAGATGTGCACTTAAAAAGAAAAGCCCGATTTTTAAGTTCCGTTTGCTTTTCCAGGCCCTGCAGGGCCCCTGAACCTGTGACGCATGCTGAGGGACGGAATCCCTGCCTTTGAGCCAACCACGTTGCATTGCTAACCGCCCACTGATCAAGTGGATGTTGAAGGAAGGGTTACCTGGTTTGCCATACAATCCCGTTGTCGGCTCAATACGTACAAGTACATTGCGTAGAAAAGCAGATATCACAGGTCATCAGTGTCCATTGTGCAAGGTCGAGCCCGCCACAGCTGATGACTGAAATCATCTTCCCTATCCCGTTTATCTACGGACACGCCCAATCGCAGGCTGCCTGGCACGAATATGCAACACGAAGCCACTCCCCTTCATCGTGCATTCCTTGTACCAAATGAAGAGCTCTAGTGTCATGAGGCTCTGTTCTCCCCTGGTTACCGCATGTGCTCGCCCAATAATAAAAATGCCTCATCCTGGAAATTGCACTTTTTGCCTGTAGTATAAATAGTTGTCAGCACAATATAAGACTATACTTTCAACTGCATAATAGAAGGATGCGGATTGCATGTTGTTGGTTGTAACCCTGTTCAGTTGACTTTTGGGGCGGCTAACTGGGGGAGGGGGTGTGTCAATTGACAACCTGGGAGCTTGACTGCCTAGAATGCTTGCTTGTACCGAAGCTGAGGATCTACTTGGAGGTACCTACGGAGTGCGCCCTGGCGGTCTGTAACATTTCCCAGGGCTGAAGCTACCCAGGTAGGTAGGTAGGTAATTAAATGTCCGTCTGCTGCACGCTCCTTGTTTGACTGATTGTTGTTGGTGGACTGATAGATTGCTTTGCTTTGCTTTGCTTGGCTTTTCTCGCCCACATCAACCCGCGCAATGTTCCGAAAGGTCGACCACGTCGTCCCTTACATAGACAATAGACAGTCCAGACAGTTTCCAACCAAGACAAGGTATTGACACTGAGCTTCTACGCGTTTCTTATTGTGGTGCTGCGCGCTCTGCCTGCCTGGAAATGGCGTCCCGTGATGACTACTTAGTCGGGTGGGTTTGCGCACTGCCGGTAGAGGTCGCGGCAGCCAAAGCAGCGCTTGATCGGATTCATGATAACCTGCCTCTGGATCAGAACTTAGACGACAGCAATAACTACATTCTAGGGAGTCTTCAAGGCCACAATGTCGTGCTCGCGTATCCAAATTCCGGCGTGTATGGTGAAATGTCGGTGGCGAGCGTGGCCGCGCAGTTGCACGCGAGCTTCAAATCTGTCCGGCTTATGCTGATGATTGGCATTGCGGGAGGAGTTCCGGACACAAAGGAGGATATTCGTCTTGGCGATGTCGTTGTAAGCAAATCGACAGCTGGCTGGCCGGGTGTCGTCCAATACGATGTGAACGGGGAGCAAGCGGAAGATCAAGATCAGTTGATTCGCGGCACAGCGCTAGATCAGCCAACGCCATTGCTTCTCACAGCTATGGGAAAGGCTGAGACAGCCGCCATCTTCGATGAAAGTCAGATGCCCCAGTACATTTCCGAGATTGTGCAGAAAGACCCCGTCACCTTTGCCCACCCAGGCCCAGAGCAAGACGTCCTCTTTGAGCCGGATTATGATCACACAACAATTGAGTCCGAAGCAGACGGGTGCAATCATTGCAACCCGGATAGGATTCGGCCCCGGCAGCCGCGGGAGACACAGAATCCTATAGTTCATTATGGCCCAATCATCTCCAGCCATTATCTAATACGCCATGGAGCGACTCGGGACAAGGTGGCGCATAAACAAGGCGCTCTCTGTTTGGAGACGGAGGCGAGCGGCCTGAAGGATGCTGCCAAGTACTTGGTCATCCGAGGAATCTGCGACTATGCAGATTCGCACACTTCCAAGCTGTGGCACGCCTACGCCGCAGCAGCTGCTGCAGCATATGCGAAAGAGGTCCTTTCATTCATACCCACAGTTCCCAAGGCGACATCTCTAGCAACAAACACATATGCCGAGGCCGCGCCGGTCCTCGACGCTTTGCTCCTAACCAGACCCGAAGTTGACCGAAAGTCTCTCATTACTTTGAAAGGACGCAGAGTTGACGGCACCTGCGAGTGGCTCGTACAACACCCCAGTTATCAAGGGTGGCTGGCAAACGCCAATCTACCACTTCTATGGATCTCAGGCGGCCCTGGAAAAGGGAAAACCATGCTGGCAATTTATATTACCGAGGTGTTACAGCCCAACCTTGACGCCGACGACGATGTTCTCCTTTACTACTTCTGCAGCAACCGCGATAAGAACCGGAACACGGCACTGACCATAATGAGAGGCATCATACATCAATGGATCGACCGCCATCCAAACCTGGCACAACACGTCAAGAACTCCTTTGAGGGGACTGAAACAACTAAATATACCGTTTCCAGCTTTGTCTCCTTGTGGAGGGTGTTCCTGACCCTGCTTCGGCAGAGTGGGTCTTCCCAGGTAGTCTGCGTGCTGGACGGTCTGGATGAATGCGAAAAGGAATCGCTTAAGCAGCTTCTCGATGATGTTGGGAACTATCTGTCAAACTCTCGGGAAAAGGCAAGGCCACGACTGAAGCTCATTCTTCTCTCCCGACCCCAGCCAGCTATTTTGGAGAGAGCGCTCAGCCAATATGAGCATATCAAGTTGGACGCCTCCGGTACAGATATTTCGCGTGATATTGAGAGATACATCTTCGCCAAAGTTGCCGAACTGGCATCCGAACAAAACCTCTCAGAAGAAATGGTTACCCGAGTTCAACAGGCCTTGTTGGCTGGTGCTGATGGTACCTTTTTGTGGGTTGGATTCGTTGCCAATGAGCTTCAGGGCAGGAGTTGGAGCAAAATCAATGAGATTCTTCATCGTGTTCCTAAAGGCCTTGGTGGGGTCTATCAGCGGCTGCTTCAGCAAATTGAAGACAAGGAAGCGCTGGTCCCCATTCTTCAATGGGTTGTGCTCGCTGCCCGGCCCCTCACAGTGGATGAATTGACAGTGGCCACAGGGATCAAGGCATCTGGTAACATTCCGGCAACTGAGGTGACCAAGAAACGGCTCCGACTCTGCGGACTACTCGTGAAAATCGAAGGAAATGTAGTCAACCTGGTCCACGAGTCGGCGAAGGAGTTCTTTCAGAGCAATCAAGTCAACATTGAAGGGATCAGCAGGTTTCGCATGAGTCACAACACCCACAGGACTCTTATGCGGACCTGCCTAGAACACATCGAACGTGGCTACGGAACTCGTGGAAGCATTGACGAGAGCTCTGGCCACGATCCTCTCTTGGCTTATGCCAGTCAATATTGGCCGGTGCATTTCCATCACGCCATGGATGTGATTGATGCGCCGTCCGAGTTCTCACGTCCGTTCTTCCAAGTCGATTCTCCAATCCGGGACGAATGGTGGAAATTCTACTGGGAGCAGGAGAAGAACGGCGGAAACCCGCCCTCGTTCACGCTCTTGCATCTCGCTGCGTACCTTGGCAATGTAACCTGGGCCAAGCTGCTGATCGGCGAGCATGCCCGTGCCATTTCGCGAAAGGACAACTACGGCCGGATGCCGCTTTCCTGGGCGGTCAACCGAGGTCACGGGGACATGGTGGAATTGCTGCTAGACCATGGTGCTCGTGTCAATGTCAAAGATCGGAGCGATTTGACGGCACTCCATGTAGCGGTCACTGGACAGCACAAGGACATTGTGTCCGTGCTGATCGACCGAGGGGCCCGTCTCGAGAGTAAGTCTGAGCATGGCGATACACCGCTGATTCGAGCCATTCAGGCGAATTCGAGGGAAATCATCCAGATATTGCTTGAACGTGGAGCGCGCGTGAACAAATTGCCAACTCCTCCGGGGGTTGCTTCCCTGAGAGGACCGACGGACCCAATGGATGAGCGGGTGAAGGAGCTATTGGGGCTTCAGGAGCCAATTTTCCTCGCACGATATAAGCAGGCGTCGCGAAATGTAGACTTAGTTATGAAGGCCCTGGGCCTTTCCTTCCGCTTTTCCATCATTCTTCGATTGGTGACACTATATCTGAAGTTTATAGCGTTCGACCGCTGGGAGCACATGTCTGTACTGCAAGAGCTCGTTGAGGAGAACAGAACGGACGAACTGCGAGAATGGGCCGAACAGTATCGCGAGTTCTTCATCCAGCTGGTTGTTGCCAGGAATCCTAAAAGGCTGACGGCCATGACCGACCTGCCGACGCAGGTGTTTCGGGCGGTCGCTCCTGGGGATCTTCAAGCACTGCTGGTAATCGCGGTCCTCGTCGGCTCGGAAACCAAACTCGCAGCTGTTCGGCAAGGATGGAGAGAAGGAGATGCCATCACAGCCAGGGCATTCTCACATTGGGCCGCCATCGCCTACAACAGAGACGCAGAGGAGTACTTGCACTACGGCGTTCGCGAGTTCCTAAGCGACTTCGATGCCTGTATTAAAAGTGGCAACCGGGAAGAAAACGTGGCTCGGACGGTGGTGCTCTTGACATCGCACTTCGCCATGCTCGAGAACAAGGAGCCACGGCCGATTGAATACTTCTCCAGGGTCATCGCAGAATTCTACGAAGGATACATTGGCGGCAGCCACGAGATTGAATTGTTCAGCGATGCGAATCAGGCATGCGCCAATGAGCTGAGCGTCATCAGCCAAAACCACGACTCCCACGGATTACTTCTCTTCCTGACCAGTATCCTCCAATTTGCTCAGCGCTCCCAAGACAAGGGACAGGACCGCTTTCTCGACATACCCTCCGCATCGTGCTTGATTCTCTGCCACGAGAATGCTGTCGCCCACCGATGGCTGATTGGCGAGGCAATCCCAGAGGCGTTTAGTGCCTTGATATCACAGCAACCCCCTGGATCGCTTCAGAAGCGGGCGTGTAAAACCCTTGTGGAGTGCCTGATTATCGGAAAGCAATATGGCTTGGCACCGCCTGCGGCGGTACTGAGACAAAGAATGAAGCAGCACTTGCAATTATTGCCAGGAGTCGAAAATATGGTAAAGGGGATCGTTGGTTTATAAAGTACTGTGCAGCTTGCCTGCCTAAGGAGTGACAGAGCAAAGCGAGAGCAAAGTAATGAAGAGTAGTTGGGCCAGCGTTCACAATCGCATGTCACGTGTTGCTTGTCGCGTTGCTTTTGGGAAGGACTTTACCTATGGCATTAGGGTGACAGTCCGGTTCTGTGTATTCTTGGGCAAATTGATACGGCTTTTGAGCGTCTTCTTCTGTTAATGATATCCACTAAGCTTTTCGCCAATTCCAAGATAATACAACTGTAAATTCTTCCTACGAGTCCTTGGGTGATTTTAAGTATAACAGTGCTAAGTGGCCCTCGTCGTGTTTTAAACGCGTGGTGTAGTCAAAACCCCACTCGCTGTGGATAATATTATATCTAAAGGTGTATTCTATAGCCATCGCCATCTCTTCCCACTCTCGCCTCTACAAGGTGAATTTGCTATCTTATCAGCCGTCTCCAAAAGCTCGTCTTCCTCTTCTTCGGCGGCTCTGGCTGAGCGCCTGAGGATTCCGATTGTATAGCGTGCGTATTTGTAACATCAACAGATCTGCTGTCCTGGGACACCTCCACTGACCTTCCTCTGGGCCGCTCAAGGGGTTTAGATGGGGCGACAGGTCCTGGATGCAGCAGTTTGGATATAAGATTGCCGTTAGGCGGCCGCTCACGACTGCTACTGCGACTCCGTCTCGCGGCCGACTGGTTTGAAGCTATAATTTCTGGAGGCGGGAAAGATACGGATGATTGGTCTATCGTATGGGGGTCTGATTGCCACGACATTGGTGAAGTTGACTCGTCCAGTGCAAAAGAGACTGATCGATCTGGAACAGAGAACTGACCTTGGCCTCTAAGTGCAACTCTGATCTGGCGCTCTACCTCGGGGTCAGTATCTCGCCTTACGTAACCAGCTCGGTTGAGCCGTAGTAGAACTCCGTCATCCGAAGTAATTTCTTCCCAGCTTTTGCGTCCTGCTGGGAGGATATTGGGATCCGCACCACTACCAAGAAGCAGGTCCATGATGGGAAGCATGCGCCTCTTCGCAGCGTAGTAGAGCGCAGTCCTTCTTCCGGAATTCATGTCATTAACGGCATAGCCCAATCTGACGAAGAGCTTAACCATAGTAATATTGCCTGTGACAACAGCCTGTCGTAAGCCTGTAACCGCCCTGCAACAGCGTGACTTGCCAAAAGCCAAGTTACTGCTCGCTTTGTAGGAATGGCTAGTCGACCTGAGATCTAGCCATTCTTCCGCAGTGAGGCCGCTCTCATCAAAGAGGGCCCGAGGGTCCGCAATGACAGAGCTGCCAACCAGGACGTCGACAGTAGCCAGATCTCGACTATGAATGGCCAGATGAAGAACGGACCAGCCATGATTATCCTGCTGAGACGCACTGGATCTTACGCGGTCGTCTTCTAGGAGTAACTGGACAACGTGAGAATGCCCCATGTAGGCGGCGTGATGGAGTGCAGTCCAACCGTGACATGTTGACTTGAGTGGGTCGGCTTGTTGTAGAAGAAGCAAGCTCACAATGGAAATATGTCCTCCGTTTGCAGCACAGTGCAATGGTGACGTGCCATATGAGCTGACGGCGTTGACATTGGCCCCCTGGTTCAACAACAAACGCACAATCTCCAGATGACCCTCCTCTGCTGCCCAATGTATCGCGGACCAACCATCGCGATCACGATAATTTGGATCCCCGCCAACATTGAGGAGCAATTGTACGGTGTCAAGGTCGCCAGAAGCTGCCGCTTCTTCCAACGGCACCATCTGCGTATTTTGAGTCTTGGACATGCTGGCACCGTGGTTCACAAGCGACTCAGCAATCGCATATCTCCCCAGACCGGCTGCCCAAGCCAGTGCAGACTTTCCATCCGCGCTGATTGAATTGGCATCGGCGCCTATGGTTAACAGCACGTCAGTGGCGGTGCGTGTTTGCCCAGCAACCACAGCCCAGAGGAACGGAGAAAATCCATAGTTGTCAGTGGTGCGCGTGTCAACGCCGTTGTCGATCAGGATGCGTATGCTATCGGTGAGGTCCCTCTCTGCAGCGTAATGCAGCGCTGTTTGGCCGTTGTCGTCACCTAGATTCATGATGGCTTTACCGCCGGCGCTCAGGAGCAGGGCCATTATATCAGGACCATGAGACTGTCCCATGGAAGCATAATGCAACGCTGTCCTGCCGCCATTGTCTTTGCTGCGCAAATTCGCGCCTTCGGAGATCAAGGACTCAACCAAGCGCAAGTCGCCGGCCTGCACCGCGCGGTGAAGCTTGGTCATTCCCGAGTCGTCTTTGTCCTCTATGTCGAGTATTGTTACCGATGCATTAATGTCCTCTTCGTGGTGGCCCCAAGTACCATTTGCAGCCTCAGAGTCGTCGTCCTGGAAGTCTAGATCTTCGTCGTCTAGTATACTGTACATGGATCCGCGCAGGTTTGCAACCCCCGGTCCATCATCTTCTAATGGTTGGTCGCTATCGACGTTCTCAGCGTTTTCGTCCCCATCGCTAGGTAGTTTTTGCAATGTAAGCAAAGCAATTTCTTTTATATGAGCGGCAACGTGCGACTGGAGAGCTTCACTGGAAAAGACGGCACTAGATTCGACTTTTTCTGGGGGTTGAAAATCGTCGCCAAATGGGCACTCCAGCAACTTTTCAAGGACTGGCCTTCGTGCTGCTCTGCTGAGAGTCCCAGCATGCGCTTCAGGCACCCCATGCTCATGGATGGAATGCTCCTGATACTGTATCTCCTGATCAAAGGTGATTGGATTGTGAGAAGGTGCCCTGCACTCCCATGTGTGCCCGTGAGCGTTCTGCATGTGGCCAATCCACGCTTTCGACGATTCAAATGTTGGCGGGCCGGTCCCATGTTGACCCGCTTCCAAGCAATGTGGGAAAACACAAATAAAAGGTTCCAGATCTCCGATGACATGATTGCTAGGGCAGATTAGACTTTATATTATCACACAAGAATAATCACCTGCTTACTTCCACATTGACTTGGCAGCGTTCTTAAACTCAATAATGACGCCGCAGTATGGACACTCTTGTGTCGGCGGCATTGGAGGGAATGACAATTTGTTGTTCACTAGAACAGATTTAGCCCGAGGAACCTCAGTTGTGGACTTGGCGTATAAAGCTCCAACAGCAGTCTGCCGAGCGGTTGTTGCATTCGTTACTGGCACTGGCGGTGGGCCAGCTTGTCCCGGTATTTTGTTGGTGGTCGCAGGCTTTGGTAGCACGCTCGGAGCAAAACGTACAGCCGAGGCACTCTCCTTGACCTTGGGTAGTTGAACATTAAGTGGGCTAGTTTGAGGATTCTGAACACTCAAGTCGATGCGCCTTCGATGGGATCGCTGATAATACAGTCGTCGAAGTCGGAGCGCATTGGCTTCGACCAATGCTGAACGAAGCGAATCCGGCGCCATCGGAAACCGGAAACGAATGTAGCATTCAGTGTAGAGACGAATTTCTGCTATGGCATTGCTTGTCTCTTCATCGTCTCTGTATTTTTCAAATTTGCGAGCCCGGTTGGCTTTTGCGGACTTTCGAACAGCATTGGACAGACGAAAGAGCCGTGACACTGTTCCGCCGATTGTATCGGTGATTTTTGAAATGTTCTCTTCTGCTTGATCCGCGTAGCTGTCCGAATCGCTTGCGTCGTCGTCGTCCCTCCTCGTGACCCCCGAACCGCTGTACTCTGATATGCGTTGTCTTTTCCTGCTTGGAGACTTTGGTGGGTCGTTAATTGGTTTCACTGTTGTCGATATTCCCTCATTAGCATGGATTCCTTGACGTTGAGTCCATCCGAACTTGGTGCGACAAGCACTTACAGGATATCAAAGCGTCACAAATGACGTCCAGGAGCTGGTGTATGATGTCTACAACCGTGGGACTGAATCGGAGTCTGTAGTCCAACGAAACATTGAGCGGTCCATAGACGTCCATGTTTGATGTCCACAATGTAAAGCGCGCCAGCTGGTCATCCATGATAGTAGGATCCGGCACGATTTCTGGCAGAACCATGTATTTACGGAAAAGAGAGTTGCACTGTGCTGCGTGCTCTGCGATGGTCGGGCAAAGGCCCTCTTGGAGGAAGACGTCTTCAACAAGGTCATCTTCCATAAGGTCCGGATTTATCATGGTGAGAGAGTGCGGCCCAGGCCGTCGCTCAGTCCTTGTGAGTCCGCCAAAGATCCAGGAAGCTAATCCCCGTCTTTGCGTAGAATGAGACTCCTGAAAGTCGTGGATAAGCAGATCGCGACCAAAATCGTTTGAGGCGTCAGAGAATGTAATGAATGCATGTGCGTTGTCTTCTGCCGAATTGTGGGCTTATGCCGAGCCTCAACTAATTTTCGTTGGATCCAACCAACATATGCTGTACCAGTAATTGGTTACGTGCAAGTAGCGGTACAAAGTTAACGCCGCGACCACCTGACGACAGGGCGCGCAGTTGAGCAGCGGCTGGCTCAGAGCCTTGTCGTTTATGACATTCGGCGAAACGAACATGCCAGCGGCCGTTCAAGATTGGCTTAGGTTGCGAATTTCGTGCAGGCTTTCCGCTGCTTTCTCAGTCCAACGTCCCTTGGTCCACAACCATCGTCCTTCAGAAACTCTTACCCCGCTGAGGACTGGCCCATCAACCTTGACTCCAAGATCCTTTTGCGACGGGAGAGTTTCACAGTAAAAAGGCAAGGACCTAAAGATGTAGAGCCCCTGCTCGTGTGGCGAGGCTATAGCAGTAATAGGATCGCCAAGATGTGATAGAAGTACTAGTTGTGCGCTGAACGTAACAAGTACATTTCCATTCCATATTTGGATTTGGGGGCCGAGGAGGGGGGGCGTGAATGCAACAAGTCCACAAAGCCCACTTACCCAGGTAGGTAAGCTAAGCAATTGCTACAACTAGGCAGCGGCCCGTGGAGCCTAAGCCTCTTCCACTCTATATACTTTGCTGCTATAATCCTGCAATTATTGTGTTGTGTTGTGTTTTACCTACCAAGGATAGTTGAGAGTCCTGGTACGATAACCTGGAAGGCTTGTCAAGTAAACAAGAGTTTGGGATTTTGAAAGCCTAAACGAGAGCCTAAAGATCCAACATCTTCAACCCGAACCCCAAGAGCCATGTCCTTTACAAAGACATATTTTCTGTGTCCGACATCCGACTTCATCCATCCACCACCAGCAGGCCCGCTATGTCTTGGATCTATAATCCGCTCCACGTCAACGCCGCAATACCCTTTAAATAGAGCGAAAATCGTTGCAGTGACCGACGCAGTCCCGCCTGTCGTGGAAACGGACTGGAAAAAGACCATTTCAATCGAAAAAGGCTTCGGTCTGGGCGTATATGCACAGTTCCTGCAGCTGGCTACCGGTGGATTGCCCATTGGTCCTGAAGTGAATGTTGAGCACTCAACCAGAACGGCGAATGCGTTTGCATTTGACACGGTAACGACTCTGGCGTTTGAGCCGACACAAGAATATGTACAAGAAGCCATCAAGGCACCCGCCGTGCAGATGTGGCTGAAGGAGCCCAAGCAAAAATTCGCACCCGTTGTCTCGCTCTTTCTCGTCACGGGAATGAAGCTCGTCAAAGGCGCAAGAATCAAATACTCGACTTCGCGGAGCACGACGGCCAGTGGGAATATTGGCATCGACGTGCCTGCACTGGCCACAACCTTTGGCCCAAAAGGCCACTGGGTTAGTACGGATGAGGATGGGACGGAGTTTAACCGCGATTCTGAATTTGTGTTTGCGTTCCGTGTCAAAAGGCTCAAGTTTGGGAGGAAACTAAAGGTTGAAGAGTACAACAAGGGCGCCTTTCTGGCTATTGGTGGAGAACAAGAAGACGGCGAATCTGTTTTAGTCGAGGACGTGGATGGGTCTGAATTTAAGACTGCGAAAGCCGTGGCCGATGTGGTGGAGAACGGCAGTGTCTATTGCGTCCCTGCTTAATGATGGTAAATAAATTTTGAAATACAATCCACACCTCAGTGACCTATGTACAGTGCCGGAAGTAGACTGGACCATTACTAAGCTTCTAGTCATACAAGTGCCTTCTGATATCCTTGATCTTGTCGTAAACCTGCTCCCTTGTCGACTTCCTATCAAAGAGTGAATGAGGCGTGATGTAGTCATAACCTTGCCCCCTCCTCTGTTTGACCATACTCTTTAAAACCTCATCCATTGAGTGGACGTCTTTCAGCCACGGCCCTAGCAGCTCACTTCCTGGAGTCATGTGCTGCTCCTGCTGCCGGACAAAGGACAGAATCGCTGCGGCAAGCCCAGCGGCAATCGGCGTTGCGACCGATGTTCCAGACATGACATTGACAGGTTCGTTGTGACCGTTCTTGCCAACTGGCCAGTGAGAAGTGACATGCTCCCCAAGTAGACTGAAGTTGACGTCTTTTTCGTCTGCTGTCGGGTTGAACGCAGAGGGATTGCCATTTCCATCGGTTGAGTGTATACAAAAGACGCTGGGATATTTAGCTGGAAAAGCTCTGCCAAGATTTGCGCCGTCATTCGATGCCGCAGCGAACAGCAATGTCTGGCTGTGTAGTGCATTAGATATGGCTGTTTTCATAGGCTCGTTGTATTCACGAATCCCGAATGACATTGATATAACGTCCACTTTCCATTCAGAAACTGCGTGGTTAATGGCCTACACGGACGATTAGCTCAGTCCACCAAAAAAAAAAAAAAGGAAAAAAAAGTGTCCGCTCTGGCATAGAGTCAGCCTTACCTTTGCAATGTCATCGTATGTGTTGCGATCCAGAGTTTCTCGATGCGCAATTCTGGCGATATAAATCTCAGCGCATGTGGCAATATTGAGTAGGAGGCCAAGAGCATGAGTGCCGTGCCCGATCTCGTCTCGAATGTCGTGTGGGGCCGTTTGATGTACAAAACTTCGCGCATCCTTGATTCGTGGATCTAGTCGCTGGTCCTCAGTCACCAGAAGTGGATTTTCAGGGTCAAATCCGGAATCCAAGATGGCTATTCGCACCGGTTCGAACGTTCTGCGCCCAGCCTCGACGGCGTCGAAAGGGTCAACATGATGATGAATCGAGGACAGAAGATTGTCCAACCATTGTTGCGAAAGTGGATTCCTGGCACATCATTAGTACGACGAAACCCTATAGGCAACTAGAAAACACTTTACTCTTGTTCACTGCCCATCTGGTGGCTTGCGTCAAAAAAGTACAAACTCTTCGTTGAAGGCTCGACGAGTTGTCCGCGGAGTTGCAATCCTGGAGAAGATTGTGCCGGCCCCGCCATCCGTAGCATCGCATCTGAGTTGAGGGATGTGTAGCTCATGGGCCCGACGCTAGATATCGAACGATACGGAAGTGCTCGTGTTCCGTTGTTTGTATCAGAGGAATCGGCCTTGCTTGTTTGATGGCGGACAACTTCTTGACCGATGGAACCCCAGCAGAGTTCATTCTGCCGAGGATCAAATGAGCCCAAATTCTCTATTCGAAGACCCCACGACTTGAATATCTCAGCTTCGAGTCGTTTGATGACGTTTTGATAAAAGAGCCGCTGAACGTCGACAGATTCAAAGTCAGCCTGCTGTCCAGGGGGATAGTACTCCCACTGCAGGCATGCCTTGGTAGCGAGATAGTAATCCACGCCGGCGTCAACTTCTAGAGACTTGAGCATATCAAGACTGGTATAATAATCGGAATTGACGTTCCTGGCTCCATGTGGGTCTTTTTGCATCAGCTCCACAGGTGTGCAATAGTGAAGCTCACACAAGAGTATGCCTAGCGCTAGCACACTGGCATTGGGATGAACCATGTGTTTAGAGCTGTCTGAACTGACTCCGGTGCCTGTCTTGCCGGATGATATGATTGGAATATGTTCCATGGCCAGAAAAGGCTTTGTGATGTCGGGGAGTTCTCCATCCTGCAGTGGATCAAAGAACAGAATATTTGAATGATTGAAGGAAGGCTGCATCCACGGTGTCTCCAAGAATGGGAGAAGTGCAGTAGCCAGTATGACAGCCAAGATTCGCTTCCCTTTGAGTGGCAGTGCAGATGAACTACCACGTAATTCTTGTTGACGCTTGAATAGAGCCGACAAGGATACTGTTCGAGACATTTGATCACCGCCAAACGTCTTTGGTTGCGGACGAAGTCTCTGAAATATCCCACCCTCAAGAGCAAAGTGCAAGCAATTTCGTTGACCGAGTGACTCTGTAATGCTTTGGCATATGTGGGCAAAATCGGGCGCGCCGTTAGCTATGGGCTCGGACGCGCTCCTCATCCTATTGTTGTGTACGTCTCTACCGCGAAAAAGCGTCAGTGAAAAATCATTGCACCAAGCTTCACAAAGCTTACTTGATCGTTATTTTGGCTTCTTGCAATGCAGTTTCAACTGGAGACCGCACGCCGAAGAAGACTTCGAAGCTCGTCTCAACATTGAAATCCTTCTTCTGCTGTGGCAGCGAAAGTCGTACGCTCAACCCCGAGCACTTCTGGCAAACACATACCCACTGTTTCCGCAACGCATTGTCCAAGGACATCAGATGTCTCCTCATCAGCACGGCGAAGTCGGCATCGGGGTCTCGGAGATTGTCGCCAGAATTTGGCTCTTCGCGAGCCAGAACTCGACGCTTCCTTGCCTCCCTGTCCAAAGACGAAAGTTCCTGAATGACGGCGTCACTGTCTCGTTTTCGTTTGCCAACGCGAAGGGTAGTGCCTAGATTGGAATGCGGATCATGACTCTGACGCTCCATCATGCTGCGCATCGCTTGAAGCTTGGGATACTGCACATCGTGGCGTAAGCTCTGCTCCGTAACCTTGTGTTAGTAGTCAGGTGAAGGCCGAAAGCCTTGGGGCTTGCCGTATATCAGGAGCACTTACAGAATCCGATTCCCCATCAGAGTTGTATTGAACATAATCTTCAAGTGCACGCAGCGTCCTTGCAATACGCTCAGGGTCAGGCTCGTCAGATTCACCGGCATCATGCTGCAGAAATGCCTCCGTCCGTAACCAGGCTTCTTGTGTTCGTGATCTCAATGACGCAGGCTTCGCTAACCTTTCCGGTCGTCTTCGAACGAAGAATCCAAGCACAGTCTGCAGCAGACCTTGGGAATCATCCACATCCATGATTGTTTGTGCCCACCCCCCCAAAAATGATGGATTCGAAGATTTCCCTTGAGCCACAAATCGGGTGTGATGTCAAGGGGATTTTACAAAACACCGCCGCCTATCACATACAACTCTATAGTGGCAGACTGGCGGTGTTTGCTTCGCATCGCATGGTTGTGTAAAGCTGTGAGAGACGTGTTGTAGGCGTCGCACCTTTAGTTCAGTGTGTTGTGTGCTTTGTAGTCATTAATGTACCTATTGAGGAAGCCCCTCCCCTCACATTGGGCTGTGCCAACCTGCGGCTACTATTAAATACACGCCCCGAGCTGGATGAACTAAATGGCTCCCCGGTCGTTTGAGGCGCAACTATACTGTACCTAAATTAGCACATACTAGCACTTGTAAGCTGTGAATTGTGGCTAGTCTTAGTACTTCGGCGGGGCGGCCCGCTGTAACTTGAGCACAGCGGTACAATGTAGGTACAATGTATGGGAATCAGGAGACGGGAACCAACGAGCGAATCACCATCGTCGTACGGAGTAGATGGCGCAGCTCCCAAACAAACAACCCTCCATCTCAAAGCTGAGGCGGCAAACGGTGGAGGCCATGTGTCTGCTCGCGTATGGTCACAGGCACATATGCAGGCCTGCCCCTGTTATAATTGGCCTTCTAATGACGTTCATTGGCAGTGCAGTGCAGTTAACGACAGGGAAGTGAAGGTACACCGGTAATAATTAGTTCTTACTACGAAGTATTGCCTTGGATGAAGGATTCAGAGCCACATTCACTTTCTCTCTCTGCGCTGGAACATGTGATCAATCACTTTGTTGAGAGCCTCACACATCCGTTCTTTGCTATTGCATCGCATGTTCCTCTTCTTCTTTGTGGCATTTATCCCTTGGTATCGGTATCCTTCGCTTCGCCTCTACTATCATCATCTCCCCCTCCTGTGCTACTTCGTCAGTCGGCGCAGCTCAGGCATCTCGGGAGAAGAATTATGTCAGGAGCAGAAGTCAAGAAACGGCAGTTGCCGAAAGTTAACAGCATGAGCACTACAAACGGCTCCATGAACGGCTCCATGAACGGCTCCATGAACGGCTCCGCGAACGGCTCCATAGACCAGCGAAATGCTAACAAAAGGCGAACCGTAACGTGGCAGGAGATTTCTGAATGGCAGTTTGACAACAAGTATATCCTCGGAGGCTATCGACCGGAGAAGGCAGATTATCTGGAGATCCTCACTAGCCTGACCTTTTTGCACAACGAGACTTGCAATGTATACACTCATCTGGTCGGGGCTCTGCTCCTACCGCTCGTCACGCCTGTCTTCTTGCGGTTCCTAGCTGACGCTCGATTTCTCAACGTCTCGTCCATGGACTATGCCATGTTTGGCGTCTACTTCTGGTGTGCAGAGATCTGTTTGGTCTTGAGCGCGCTCTACCACCTGATGCAACCCCACTCGCATCGCGTAGAAATGTTCTGGCATGGGATGGATCTGCTTGGTATTGTCATTGTGACAGTGGGTACATTCTCTTCCGGCATCTACTATGTGTTCTTCTGTGAAGCGAGCTTGCAAAAACTGCACTGGGCTATTGTCAGTCCCTCCGAGCGACCTCCCGGCAGCCAGGTCAAACAGATTCAATGGTTGATACGCTGACATGAGTTCCAGATCTTAACCACGGGCACTATCACCGGTATTCTCATCTCCCATCCCCTGCTTAAAACGCCGCGCTGGCGGAAGGTGAAGGTGGGCGCCTTTGTTGTTTTTGGTGCTTCATCCTTCATACCCCTGCTCCATGGGGTCCAGCGATACGGGCTCGAATACATGCTCCAATACTCGGGAATGAAATGGTATCTGCTCGAGCTTACCTTCTATGGCACAGGAGTCGGCCTGTATGCGGTATGTCTGGCACGCTCATCTCACCGCGTTTTTCCATTCCCCGAAAGACAACAATACATTCTAACAGACTCTCTGCAGTTCCGAATTCCGGAGCGTTTGGCACCAGGCAGATTTGATATCTGGGGGAGTTCGCACCAGATCTTTCATGTCGCCATCTTATGTGCAATGTACACACACGTGACAGCTCTGTTTCAAGGTTTCACAACCTGTCATACACTGGATGTGTGTCAGCTTCAGGGTGTTCATGGAGCAAATTGAAGCTGTATAGAAGGCTGGACTGCTCTGACTCGGGCTGCGCAAGTGGAAAAGACTTGCATAGACGCTCCTCTATTAGATCTAAGGATAAGAACAGGCTAGGTCCTCTGTCTAGGAATAAGCATTTGATTGCTGCTTCGTGTCTTGTATTTTATTCTGTATTGCATGAAATAAAAGAAGCAATATGTTATTCGATTAGAAGTATTCCTAAGTGCGAATCAGACAACACTCCAATCCGGAGTATGTGATCATCGAGAAGCTCTGACTCTAGGCTATCTTGGCTAAATAGAAATCTAATGACGCTATATATGGCTCTTGGAACGGCAATAGTTGCCAAAGGTGTTTTCGTCCTTAATATAGCTTATAGCATATGCTACGCTAAATGTAGTAAAGATCAAATCTATATACGATATCCAAACGAGAACTTTAATCTAGATATAAATATTATCCTCCGTCTTTTGCCTAGTTACATGTATATGTCATTTGCATGCAATCTTATTAGTATCGCTGCTCTTGCTCAACTAAAGCAGTGTTGGAATTGCGAGTCCAACAGCCATCGCCGCAATAACAAACATAACCCCAACAGTATTTGCAGAACCTGCACCAGGGGTAGTACGTGCCGGTGCTGCTGCCCCCGTAGTTGTCTGCGAGCCATCACTGGTTTCCGTCGCGGCAGCTTTAAGCTCTGCCTCGCCAAAGTTGGTCTTGAACTTTTCACACCACAGTCCCACTGTGCTAAAGTCGGCAGGTGAATAGCCAGCATCCAAATTAACAGTTAGACTATCAGACGTAGCAGCTTCCGTAATATGGGCATTGGAGATGCGGAAACCAGCCGAGAGGTCGTCGGAGGCACTTCCCCACCAGTAAAGTGCAGGAGCACTAGCATCAGCCAGCTCATATTGTGAAATCTCAAGGGAAGAATTGCTGGCGACAGTAACAACGCCGCCAAGGCCGCCGTCAAGAGAAGAGAGAGTGCCCGAATCGCCGACCTTGCTAGCAGTGATAGCAGTGGGTAGAGCGAGAGCCGAAAGGAAGGAGAGAGTCTGCATAGTTGAAAAGAACATTGTTGGTATAATAATAAAAGTTTAGTCGCGAAAGATTGCGTATGATATTGGCTGCTTGACCTTGAAGATTTAAAGATCAAAGTTTGCGGGATAGTTCTTTGTCTGATGAGGAAATTGATTATTGAATGTGGAACAACAAGACAATTCATTGTAGGAGCAGATTCTTGTTGTCTTTATATATTCATGATATCTACTCTCCTTACTTGTTAAAACTTTGGCTACCGGACAGCTAGTATTCGGGAGCGGATCAACTATCGTAGATCACTCAATATCTAGCCGACCGAATTGAATACAGGAGATAAACAAACACGGAATTGTGTCATCTTGATTCCAAACTTTCAAGGGGCTGAACCGAAGGGTCATCTCTAGTGCCAAACCCCATGTAACATCGGGATTGGCCCGAGATATGCATGTTTTAACACCCTTTTTTTCTGGGGTTGCCAAGATCCTAGCCGATTTATCATCAAAATTTCCCAAAAGAGTAATTCAAAGGGCATTTTAGGTCAAAAAGGAGGGAGCGGGATAACTCTTTCTCAAATGACACACAAGTGCCGAATAGATCTAGATAACATGTGGAAACATTACCCCTGGCTATTTGAGTTAAAAGTATGCAGGATTATCAAATAGCGCATGTGTAATCAGTCGTGTCTCTCCGTATAGTGATGATTCATTTCTATTCGGTTATGTAGGCTGAGATCGATAATGCAGCTACTAAGTACTTTCGTTTAGTACAATATATAATTTCAAAGATAGAAAGATGCTCTCGAGTAACATAATCGGCAGTTCTCTATAGTTGTTTTATTTGTTATTATTGAGCCAAATACTTTGATGACCTCTTTCCTTGTTGGCAGATTATTTGCTCTCACATTCCTTGACTCTACAATTATCAGCATTCGACAGGATGGTGTCTCCATCTATGCTTCGTCCTATTATCGACGATCAGTATACGGCTGCCAGGGCTTACTTCCTTTGCGTTATTGGAATGCTTTTCTTTGAGAGCATGCTTCATGCTCCGCTGTATCTGCAGCATCTTTATAGAAAAGGTCTCGTCAGCACATTAATACCATCCGCTAGGAATCGTATCTGACCTTCTCTTTTTATAGGTCGGCCGAATACAGCACGCCAGAAGCACTGGAAGATCCGTACTACCATACACAAAATTATAACGCTGCCGTCTGTTATCCCATTCATTACTCGCAATAACATTCCCATCCTCCTACGCGTTTCAGTCTTCACCTTTCTCAACTTCCTCTGGGGTTGGAACAAGTTTGCTTATACTACAAATTACCAACTCTATGGCTGGCTCACAATCGCCAACGGTGGCCTTAGCCTCCTCGTGAGCGCGCGAACCAACCTCTTTGCTCATGTCGCTCGCATTCCCTCAGCAGTGCTACTCAGGTACCATCGCTGGATTGGCTTGGCAACATTTATACATGCAACACTGCACTGTAGCCTCATCATACAGCATTATGTGCAGACAAACCAGTTTTATACGGCTGCCCAGGCCCCTCGTATCCCCGTGGGCATAGCTGCGTGGATATCGCTGTGTATCATTGCAATCACATCTATTCCCAAGATTTTTCGTCGCCGCTGGTTCGAGGCCTTTTACTACCCGCACTTCTTTTTTCTTGTTTTTGTTGCAGGAGCTTTATACCACGCTAACAAGGGGCCTGAATTTCTTCTTCCCGGGTTTTGCCTCTGGGTAATTGATCGCGGCATCCGATTCTATAATAACTTTCGGAAGTTAACTGTCAAATCGGTTATACACTACTCAGGAGGTGTAATAAAATTCGACGTTGCGGGAGTAGCGCCATCACAACCAGGCCAGATAGCATGGGTACAGATCCCCAGCGTGTCATTCTTTAATTGGCATCCATTCACTATTGCTTCTGCACCTGGACAAAACGAATCCACTATTGCCATCAGGGCGCTTGGTTCCTATACCAAAATGGTGCAGAACTTTGGGGAGGATGCTGCAAAGATTGATCAATCAATAGCAGACGGAGGAGAAATACATCAAACATTATCGACGGAAATGAACTATCCCAAAGTACAGATTGATGGCCCGTATGGCGTCGGTCACTTGCATTGGGGGGCACATCCGGTGGTGGTACTCGTGGCTGGCGGAATTGGCATCACCCCCGGCATCAGCATCGCGACACACATTGTGAACCAAGCTGTATCAGGACTTGTACCCATGCCTGGTAGCTGGCATATTCATCTCCTTTGGACGGTTAAGAATTTCGATCACATCTCCTGGTTTGAAGCTGAGCTGAAGAACCTCGTCGCAATTGCGTCGGACCAAGCTGTGCCCGTCACGCTAGACATAGCGATTCATGTTACAAGTGGTGTAGGGGAAGAGAGCGAATCTGTAAAGTTTGATGGCGTTGGGGATGTTTTCCATGGTCGTCCAGATATAACAAAATGGTTTGAGAGCGTGAAAGATGCGAGAATGGGAATGGATGCTTCAGTGAATCTCTGTGGACCTGCACAGTTGATACACAGCGGAAGAATAGCAGCGTCGAAAGCAAGTTGTCAAGATATTCTATTTCACGTAGAAGAGGAGACATTTGAGTTTTAGCAAATGTAGTGAGGAGGAATCACCTGTCTATATTAAGATGAGATTTATTACTATAAATACCCGGATTAATCGCTTATCCTATGTGGGAAAGTGAACGATAACAATTGCTATAGACAAAACCTGCCGAAGTCGAGATTCATGACCAAGCATCATTTACAGGACTATGACCAAGTATTCCAAATCAAGGCACTTAATTGCCTTCGCATCTAGAATGCAGCTACAGCAACCAAGGCCATCTAAATTAAGCCGATTCGCCACTACTCCTTCTTCCACACATCCTTCCACCACTCCTTAAACCCATACGGCTCCGCCCTCGTATCGTAAATCTTGACGCTATCCTTGCCTACAAAGCTGCTGACTATCCCGTCGCCCGTAAACGGGGACGGCTTGGAGGTTAAGTTGGACGTCACGCGGGGTTGCGTGGCCCTCTCTTTGATTTCCCTCGATATCAGGGGTGCAACGTCCGCGAAGCAGGCATCTAGTTCCCGCTGCAGGGAGTAGTATGGCTTTTTGGCCAGCTCTGGGGCCATGAGGTTGTAACTCCTCGTGATGCTATTGAGCTGGTCTATAGAGAGCTGCAAGTATGCATGCTCTGCCCTCTCCCAATCCGCATCGCGGAACGGTCTTGGCAGGGGCCCTACAGTCGGTCCGTTGACCTGTTCAGGCTCTTGTTCCGTCTTGTCAGTTGCTGTTCCGGCCGCTTGACGAGGGTTATGCAGCCTCTCTGCCAACGCATATTGATCCGCTCTGGCCATCTGTTCTTCCAGCGAACCCCCCTTAGCAGCAATCATCCTAGAGGCATGACGCTTCCAGTCAGCTCTCAGCCTCGAGCGAAGCGCATCCGCGGTTTTTTGCAGCTCTTGCTGCTTCTCGATCCAGGGAGGCACAATGTCCTGGCGTTGAATGATCCTATTCAGGAGATACTCCGTAGTGTCGACAAAGGGATTACTCCTGGCAAGATCAATCTCTATGCCTTTACCACGCGCAATGTTTTTGAACTTGCCCCTTGCAATGGCATTTTCAATCTGCTCATTCGCCAGCGCAGCAAGACCAGATGGCGTTGCCGGCATTGCCCGCGCGACTGGCTCAAACCTTGATCGAAACTCCTTTCTCATCTCTTCCCGCTCCTTGTCGCTCAGCCCTTTATCTTCTTTCAGGCCCATACCCGCGTACAGCGATGCTCTATCTCGAGCATTT
Organism: Trichoderma brevicompactum; assembly: GCA_003012085.1. Taxonomy (NCBI): domain Eukaryota; kingdom Fungi; phylum Ascomycota; class Sordariomycetes; order Hypocreales; family Hypocreaceae; genus Trichoderma; species Trichoderma brevicompactum. Next base: position 33,382 of record PXNZ01000524.1, on the reverse strand, counting down.
ATCGCCTTCTGGCGGGGATGTATCACCGGTGCCCGTTTCACTCGAGGATCGACAACAGGCGGCTGAAACTTGCCTCTGAATTCCGGCTTCAGAGGCTTCTTGGCATCATCCAACATCCGCAACACTGAATCCGCCGTAGATTCTTCCCCCGTCCATGGCGCCGCAGTGGCAATATGCCTGGTCCCTTCACCGGCCGCAGACGTGAGATCTTTCGCTGCCAACGCGCTCGAGTACTCCTGTCGAAAATTTGCATCCGCAATCTTGCCCAGCAGCTTCTCTTTCAGCTCGTCGGAGAATCCAGCATCCTGCACGGCACGTCTGCCGGCTGAGCCGCCAGTGAACAATGCCTCTTCAGTTGCCTCTTGCAATCTTCGCGACATTGCTCCGGGCTCTGATGTTGGGGCCTGGCCATCACTAGCAGGTCTAGATTTGCTTTCCTGGTCTGCATTTGGCTCATCGTTCTCCTTCGCTGAGTGATCTGTCTGTGAGGTGTATCGGCGAGCTCTTTGCGGGCCAAAGCGAGCTGAATTTCGGAGGCATTGCTTACACAAAGGTGCCGAAACTTTGGAAATCATCGCAAACAGGTAGGCCAATTAAGGCTATCAAATTAACCAATCAAAATCCCATTTATTTGATGCCAGCGACGTTGATGAAAATGGAGGCAACTTTGATGCCTGAAATTCCCGGGTCATAAATTGATCAATTATGAGTCTTAGTCAGCCAATCGCCAAATCGATGGCACAGTGACCTCTCCTATGCTTGATGTGATAATACTGCAAGGGCATCAAATTTCATTCCAAAAGTCTTCACTCCACGCTGTTTCATCTCAATCATTAATAATAAATACTATATATATTCAATTCAATAATTGGGTATCACTATTTTTACGACTTATTTTCATTACACGATGCAGCCCCCTTCGCTGCAACGTTTATAACAAAAACCGAGCTGGGGCCACTATATTGTTGAAATAGGACTCACCAGCCTCGTCGGGAGTTAACATCATGAACTCCGGCGTCCAAAAGGCTCATAGGGGAACACGGCTGAAATGCCGGCAGCAACAATGAATAGACTTGCGCAAATAAACAAAGGTGCTGATGTCTGAGTGTTTGCAAAGGTTGCCACGATAGCTGATACAATACCCATTATGCGGTTGAAGGCCACTGCGACGCCGTTACCGGTGCCACGGTGGGCACTGGGCAGCACCTCAGGAGTATAGGCGTACAGCGTGCCGTAGTAGATATTGAGGAAACATGCAATTAAGCAGGTAAAGGCCGTGTCTTGGGCTGCGGTCTCGACTGCAGTGTAAGCAAAGAAGAACGCCATGGTGATCAGTGCGCCAATAGACATGGTGTATTTGCGGCCAAGGAGCTTCGTGTTGCACATATAGCCTGCAATGATCGGACCAGGAATACCGCAGATATTGGTAAGACAGTAGTTGCGCCACGTCTCGAACACGGTGCGGTCAAAGGATCTGCCATGGTTTGCAAGATAGGTTCTGCGAGTTTGGGTCAGCAGTTTCTTCGTTTGGGGAATAATACGTTTCTAAAAAGTGGAATGTGATGAAATATGTTTAGGAGACTTACGGAAGGAAGACATAGAAGAGCGGGTAGCTGTAATTGCTTTGCGTTAGTTAAACCATGTGGAAGCTGGAATTGCTGACGCACCATAGACCTATTACACTCCAACTAAGCCAGATCAAGACTGTGGAAATGGCCATTTTCTTGTTGATAAAGAGCCCACTGAAGTGAATACGAGTTTCGGAGAAAGAAAATCGGCTCTTGCTATGGGCCGACTGGATTTGTCCACAAGCCTCAAGCTTCTCAAGGGTCAAGGAGCATGGGCGGTTATACTTGGCAGCCAGGAATTGGAAAGTCTCCACCACCTTGGCATCCTCGCCCAGACCGAGGAGGTACTTGGGCGTCTCACGCAATCTGACAACTGTGATTCGAAGAACAGACATGACAAACACGAGAGCACCTCCAGTGAAGAGCACATATCGCCAGCCCCAATTGTTGGCCTTGGTACATGTGTCAACATCCGCGCAGTTCCACTTCTCAGGCACCATGAAGCCCCAGGCAATGAATCCGGTGATGGCCTGTCCAAAACCCCACCACGCAGCCAGGAAAGTCAGGAGCCACTGCTTATTGCTGGGTAGATATTCGAGGAAGACGGTTGTGTCCAAGATGAGATTGCCGCCTCCACCAAATCCGAGGAGGGCGATGAAGAGAGAGAGGGTCGGCCAGCTGGGCATAGCGCCAGCTATAATGCAGCTTCCGGAGCAGATGAAGAGGGTGATGTTAAAAGCCCACTTGCGGCCGATAACGTCGGCACTGAAGCCCCAGAAGAGGGCACCCGTCAGCATACCAACGTACACGGCAATGGTGAGCGCATTGGCATAGCCCTTCTGGCCAAATTCGCGGTAGGCCTGGGTGGCAACAATGGATTGGAAGAGGAGGATCATGGAATCCACAGCATAGCTACGAGATGGCGATGGTTAGCACCAAATAGGTTTTCTAGTATAGTATATAATCTCGGAAGGAGGAGTGCCAGGGAGATGTCGATTGCGCCAGAGAGACTACTAACCCGAATCCATTGAGGAAAAAAAGCTTCATATGGTAGCCGGTCCACCCAATCTCATCAATTGCCTTTTGTCCAGTATTAGTACTGAAACGATACAGAGAAGGTGTTTTGTGCTTGGGAGTGCTGGGGATAGACCGGCGTTCTCGTCGTTCACCGTCACAGGGACCGTGGCGCTGATCACAGCAAAGCCTCTATTCGTCACTCACGTTATTCACAAGATGCATCTTCATGTTTAGGGCAGGGTCGAGATCTTGCAACGCAAGGATATCTTCGCCGCTGCGCAGCGACGACCCGTCGGCATTTCTGACATCGCCGAATATTGGGCCATGATCGTTACCGCTCTCAATGTTTTTCTCCATTGAACTGGCGTCAATGCCAGGCTTTTGCAGACTAGCATGAGCCATTGCTGCGGATTGGAATTATGCACACTTGAGGGTTGAAGCGTAACGTATGAACTGGCCTATCACAGTAGATGCCAAACAGGAGCAAAGCTGGCTCACAGAAGCACAGGGAGTTTGATTGATTTGGCCGGGCAAACCTCGTTCGAGAGGGGAGATATCTCAATTGAGCCAAGCTTTGTAAAAGAGCCCGAGCGGTAGAGTATAGGGCCTACTAGGATAAGGACTGCCCTGGATGGCGGTAGTTACGAGAATAACAATAGATGAAGAATTGGACGAGCGTCACACGCAAAACCAATTGTACTTCTTCCGGCTTGTTTTGCCCGAAACGGGGCTTCGTGGCCGAGAGGAGACAAAGAGGACGAGGGAAGGGAGGAAGGGTCTTGTAATCGTTCGATTCCGGTCTCTGAGCGTGGCCTAGACCCTCAATAGAGTAATTGTCAAGCCGGAGAGGAAGACGAATCGAGAGAAAACAGAAAGAAGGAAACAGCTGCGGTCACTAGAGGAACCACAACCAAATAAAAGCTGGCTGTCCTGTGTAAAAACGGGAGGACCAACCTGGTGACAACAACGAAGGAAAGGAAAAAAGAGGAAAGGTGCGGGACAAGAGGCTGTATTAAATGGCCATCCAAGTAGCAAAACCACCACGCGACGTAACCATCAAAAGGCACACGACCAAGGCTAAGGGACCACAGCATGCAAGGGCCCTATGTGGTAAAAGACCACGCGAAGATCCCATCTCCATGCTGGGCTTTTGCATGTGCTGCTCGTGCTTGTGATTGAGAGGCCGTCTGGGCACTCTAGCGCGCAGTAGCTGTCCAGAACGACGGTCCCATCGCCGCTTCCCTCCAATCAGCCCTCCAACGGCCCCGTTCGGTGGAGATGCAGCCAGCCCGGGGGCTTTCGAGGTTGGGGGGCATTTTGATTTTTTTTTGCCGTTGAGTTTGAGCTTCTGCGAGTGTGAGACTCCCTCCGTGTGGGGGGACCGGCCGGTAGCGTCTTGCTGGTAGCGTCCTGCTCAGCATGCAGCAAAGCGTCTCCCCGTGCTCTCAACGGATGGCGCTGATAGGCTCGCGCACCAGCAGCATCGTGAGCGTTTTAACGGGCCTGGGCTTGGAGCGGCATGGCGTGGTGGGGATCTTGACTCGGCCAGACTCTGCTGGCATGAACTGCTGTGCGTCGCTCTGGTTCAGTCGCGAGGATCCGTGGCATCGCGGACACCCTTCGTTGGCTGTTACAGACATGCCGCACAGAGGGTTGCGAGATATAATTCGGGAGGGAGAAGATGATGCTGGACTGGTCAGGTCTCACATGGTTGCGGAGAGTCGAGGTCTAGGTCTGGGCCTATTCTTTTTTTTTTTTCCTCTCTTCTTTCCCTCTTTCGGGTGTCTCTCTATCCACGTTTTCAATTGTACTCGCATTGCATCCGGTAGGTGCCATGGTCCCTTCAACGGCAACCGCCGCAACGGGAATATCGTGCATGCGTTCCGTGCTTTGTACTTTGTACAGAGCTTGCCATGATGATTCAGGTACTCCGTAACGATATAAGTATTACAATCTCAGCTAGGTACCTTATGATTGCTACTCGATTGACAGGCCTGCAAACCGACAGCTGAATCGTGGTTTAAGCCTTTACCCGATGGAAGAGAAGGCCGCTTCACCAGTGCGGAGAAGATGTGCCAAGATGACATACATGAAGGCTGCACGTATACATAGCAGGCTATGCGCCAATTACTTGCCTAAATCATACATCATTGTCATCTCAGCATACCCATAAATGTCGGGTATGGGCGCCGGCGTTTGAACGGTGTGGTCTCGGACCTCTCATTTGCGTCTCGTCACTTCAGCCTACCTCTATTTACATGACCACGTTGATGGTTGCTGGGGGGGGCATATCATACTGCATTCCTATCACTCTAGTCTTCGCGCGTCCTGAACATGACGTAGCAACGATGGCTTCTATCAACACACGCATATCTCCTACTAAAACGCCCAGGAATCCAACTCTTTATCCTTCAGGTGCCGACTTCCAAGTCCCACGCCGTCGTCCTCAGCTCCCCCAAAAGTTCTTTTATCCGCAGCCTTGGGATAGATTTACAGTGCCGTACATACTACTTGGACTAGCTAGGGGAGCGCCTCCCCCTGCGAACTAGGAAAATCTCCCGCCCCCACTTGAAGCCAACAGAGCTCGCCTTGGGCCTCTCATAGGCTCAAGTCTCCCCCCAAAACACTCTTTTCTGTGCCCATGACGAGGGCTTACCTGCTTGGTCTTGGCGCTCGTCATCGGAGGGAGAGCACAATAGTAGTTAGTACCACTAGTAATTAAGCTGCCCCCCATGAAATGAATGCAAGGCTGGCGCTCATCCGTTTACCTTGCTCTTGTTATTCTCCCAACAAAATACTATTCTGAATCTGCTGATCGGTTAGCATCGGGGCTCACCGCCTTTGTCGTAATCTAAAGGAGCAAACATTAGTCCATTTTCTAGCTCGCATCATCATGATTATCATGTGATTCTGCCGTCGAGGCAAAGGCGGTATACCCCCAGACGATAGCCTCCTCCCGTCGGAGGTGCCTTGTTTCAATGCTAGCACTGATAGGTGCTTTAGTATCCCTTAGCATATCTCGGGATTCTCTCAACATTAGGCGCGTTCCTCATCATTATCAATCGAAAAGTGAAAAATGTATTCCAATAAAATAAAAATGCTACGTCCACTACTCCGTAGTCAATAGGGTATCCAAAGTGTCCAGGACATCATTTCGTCGCCACAAAGCACATCGCAAAAGTTCAAAAGGCACCGTGAGCCTTTATATGATGAATAGCCTTGCAGAGCCATGCTTTGAAAATGGTCGTTTCTCATGTGTAGTGGTTCTATCGTGCGTGATGTTAAACGACTCTTCCAGTATATCACGTCTGTCGATTCCTCCTCCGCCCATAAGCCAATTCCAAACGTCGTCTGCAGCCTGTCGACACTCTTCTTCAACTTTCTGTAGGAATTAGCCGCCGTAATTATTATTTTTCTCAGACCCTCCTAAACACCATTCTCCTCCACTATTCAACCCAGCCTAACCCAAAGTCCCATTTATATACATCCAGATACTTGGACGGAATCCCCCTCTTTTTGGAAGATCCTGACCTCCGAAATTGTCCCAAGCCCTCATATCGTACAATCTTCGACAACAAACTCGCCATCGGTAGCAGTACGCCTCTTGTCCTTTTCATCCTGCCATTCTGTGCGATCATCTTCACTACCGCCTCTTCGTCATCCGAGTCGATTTCGCGCTCGTTTGGCCTGACCGCCGAAATGCTGTATCCCTATATACGCCCTCCTTCAACGACTTCCCGCTCCAATATCTCGACTTGCCCAAACTCCCCCGTTCGCCGGCGCTCCATGACCCACCGCGTCTCCCCGCTCTCCTCTTCCATCATGTAAGATATACTATCTGTCGACCCCTTTTGTCGCTGGTGGCCCTTCTCTTGACATGTGATGTCCTGATTGTTACTCATGGCATGCGGGTGCACACTGGGCACTGTAAAGGCAGAGGGATAGTTGGGGTCGCTGAGCGGGGAAATGCCTTCGTGGAAGAAATTTGACCCCATTGCGACGGGGGATGCTGAAACAGCTCCCCAGGCCAGTGCCGGGTCTGCGTCTCCTCGACTCATGAATGTAGGCTCGACTGACGAGCTGCGGGCAAGGGACGACATGGGCATTGTGAGTGTGGGACTGGCAGGGGCACTGCCAGTATCCGACTCGCGGCTTACAATAGAGAATGCCGAATTCTTCCGTGTATGACCGACGGTAGAAGAAGGGAAGCCAGCTGGGAAGCCAGGACCTCGCGGCGAGCCTGGATTGTCCCCTCTTTCGGACCTTGGAGAGCCATCTTTGCTGGACGCCAGGCTGGCTTGGGAACCTCCCCACGCTCTTGATCGCAGCCGGAGGAGAGCTGAAAGATTCATCTGATCGTCGCCCCGATCTGCCATCATGGCCAGCTGAGCTAGCCCAGGGCTCTGGATGGCGGGTGCGCTACCGATAGGCGGCATGCCAAGGCTCATGAGAGAGTTTCTATTGGAGTATTCAGAGCGCTCGGTGATGGGTGTCAGATTTGGCTCTCTCGAGACCACACGCCCGCTTACACTGCGATTCAAATTGCTTGCGCCTTTAGGGCCAAAAAATCCACCGGCAGCATATCCGTAGCCTTCCAAGTTCGAGTTCATGTCACCGAAGTTGTGGTTGTTGACTGGAGCAGCATAGAAGCCAAATTCTTGTCCATACCACCCATCGGAATCGTTAGCCAAAGCGCTAGCGTTTGCTTCCGCGATGATGGCATCGTCATCCATCTCAAAATCATCCATATCATCGTAAGAATATCCGTAGTCATCGTACGAGTAACGAGAAAGCTCGTCCTCCTCACCGAGGTTTGTCGATGATTGGCATTGAATGTCTGCTTCGGTGGGGGATTGCGGCATCGTGCGTTCGAATTTCCCAGATTCGGCTGCCTTCTGGGCGGCCGCGGCCAGAGCAGCCTGATAGGCAACAATAGGATTCGTGTTATAGGGTGTCGGCTGAGGGGCAACAATGGTAGTCTCGGATAGTGGAGGCAAGTCGTCTAGAGCTTCAGCACATACACTTTCGGTCGGTTGCTCTGTTTTGATGCTCGCCGAGGCTTGTGCCGCTGACTCGGAGATGCCTAGTTGTTCTAAACACTGCAACGTCTGTTCTGGCTCTTGCGTCGTTGTTTCCTGCTCTTGTGTTTCTTGCTTAATTTTTTTCTCCCGTACAGATTTAGCCAATGCAAAAGCTCCAGGTAGAGGTCGGCCAAATTGATCCGTATCATCGTTATCAAATATTGACTCGTCAAAAGGCACCTCGTCTTCAATAGGGCCCCCAGCCAGATCTTCGGCAAACACGCCGCCAAAGCTAGCCATGCCTTCATCAAAGTATAGATCGTCATCGGCGATCCCGCGATACGAGGCTTCGGTTGCTGGAATAGCACCTGATGCTTGGAAAGGGGCGGGAACATCAACACCTTGAATCCCTAGGCCAGATACATCAGCCTCAGTCCCCTGATTTAGAACCGAGCTCGGCTCTGGCGACTGCCCCTCTGTGTCTTTTGTCGTGGTACAACTAATAGCCTCGCCGTCAGTATCTTTTGGGGTTTCCATCATCCCTCCGCTCTGTGGGGTTCCCAGAGACGAGGTCGCGTTGGATCGCTGAAATGCGAAGCCAGCAAAGTTCTCTTGGTCATTGTCTGGATCGATTATATCATCTTCATAATACTCTTCGTCATCTTGTTGATAATAGGGAGGGTCGAGATACGATTCTGCCTCATCAAAATCAGCATTGATACCGGGGATTCTCTCCTCCAGCCCGTCATCGTCCATCATGGCATCGTAATCGAAGGAATCCTCGTCGAAGTCGTCAAAGCGGGAATCCCTTGGCTCTTCCTGCGCAGCCTTTTTGTCTAATTCTCGTTGTCGGTGGCGTTCCTCCAGGAGCTTTTCCTGCTTGGCGGCTCCAATCATGTCAAAACTGAACCGCGAAGACGTGCTCTTCATATGCCTCGGTATGGATGAAAGGGAGACATTTCTCGACCGCGTAGTCCGTATTGAGCCTGTGTTCCTGACCGAAGCATCCGTCTCCTGGATGGCAGTCTGAGAGGTTACCGAGGGGTTTGCTTGAAGGGTCGAATCGTTGTTCTTCGACGTCACTCCAGGAGCAATATAGTCGTCAGATGGAAGGCCTTGCTCTACAGAAGAATACCCCGTCCTGACAGAAGACACACTGGACGACTGAGCAATGGTGTGCGAGTTTGTGCTCCCGGATTCTGGACGAGCAGGATCCGACGCACTGCTCAACATGCGGCGTTGTTGCTGGCCGTCTAAGAGCACAGGGCCCCGATTATCCACCGTGCCATGAGGGCCAACCCCCGATTCCAGGGCGATATTAGCCAAGGAAGCAGAGCGAATAGCAACTGTATCATTAGCGGGGGCGTTGGTCCTGCGTCTCGGAGCACTAAAGTCGTGCACCCTGGTACCCATAATGCGAGGATCGTATGTAGGCTCTTCCGAACGACTGCTTAGAGGAAGGGGTAGGGCATTTGGAGAGTTTTGGTTATTCTTCCTTCTCAATAGTAGAGTAGACATTGGGTTCTTAAGGAATGGCAGCCCTTTCTTTCCTTTTTGAGGTTCGATATTCAATACGCTACCCGAGGGTGTAGATCCAGAGAGCCGCTGGCTAGATGAGGAAGAGTAAGGCAGATTGCTAATGCTAAGTGAAGCGGACCCTTTGGAGCTAATCGACGTCTGCGGCAATGGCCTCGTTGGCTGGTCGATGCTGTTCAAGGCGGGTGTGGGGTGCGAAGCTTGAGCATGGCCGTCAAATTTGGAGCCATCACCCGCCTGCTGTGCTTGCACATTCCGCTGGTAGTTCCGCAAGGCGACACCGCCAATGAATCCAGAGCTGTTGCTGTATCCAGACCGCTGGACCTGGGGCGGCCGGCTGGCAGACTGCGGCAGTTTCTCGACATCCCGCTTCTCTTCAAGAGGTTCTAGATTGAGTTCGGTTGACGTCACACGGGCTATTGGCGGCAAGGTCGGCGGTAGGGAGGTCGAAGCAGACGATGCCAGCTGTGCGTCGAGAGGGGATGCCGAGTCGGGGTTTAGAGGAGACTGTTGATGGCTATTGAGAGACGAGGGAGAGGGTTGCTCTACCGCCGGTGAGGTCGGGTTTGATGGTCCCCGCCGGTGGAATCGCAGGTGGGAGAGCATGTCGTGGGTTCGGAGCCGCACCGGCCCTCGTCAGAGATGATGGTAGGAGGTCGCACAAGATGCCCGAGGGGCGTGGTGAGGCCTAGACTCGGAGGATGATGAAGGCAATACAGGCGCAATCATAGCTCGCGGCGCCGGATCTTGTACATTGTTGACTCAATTTAGGAGGGGTCGAAGGCAGCAATCGAAGGCGACTGGGCGCGTGTTGCCAACGTCCGTCGCTTAAGCTTGGGACTATCCGTCTGGAAGCTGTCGCTCTATTCCGCCGAATCGAAATGGTTACTCGATGATGAAAGCTCTCTAATGAAACCGCGGCGCAAAAAGCCGTACTTCAGATGGACAATGAATCCAGCGCGAAGAAGCTGGTGTGTGTGAGTGTGTGTGTGTGTGCGACGCCGTTTCTAGGCGCGATCGACGATGGGGTGGTCCCATAAATACAAGAATAGACGGGTAAGCAGGGCAACGGCCAATGAAAATGCATAACAAGTGCGCTGAGATGCTTGTCGATTTGGGTGCTATAGTGGCCCCTCACAGCGGCATCGACGCTGCTGGGGTACAGATACAGCAGGTAGCAGTCGCTGGCAGGTAACCTTACCAAGCTTACCTTACAAGTAGTACGTACCTCGCCTAGTACAAGTAAACACCTCAGCTGCCGGTCCAACAGCATCAGATGCCAGTTGAGCCACGTGCGTCAAGCCCATGAAATGACGGGGGAACCAAAGTTGACCAATGAAGACAATGTCAGCAAAGTCTTGGATGGGTTTTCTTGAAGAATTTGATTGATTGATGTGAGACCATGCAAGGGAAGAGCCTGTCGTGGCCCCTGCTCCAGCGCCTTTTTTAAAGGATTACGGAGTAGAATGGACACGCAATAGACCTAACTAATAGGACTAGTAAGAGGTGAGTCCTATCCTGATGGAGGCACGGCTCTGCTCTGTCCTAATTGTGGCTGACCATTGACAGCGGTTAAGGCTGGAGGCTTCGGGCTTCGGCACCTACGATTCTCGAACACAGCTCCCCTCACACCCTGAGACTGTGCAGAGGCTTGGAAAAAGTCCTGATCCACTCCATTTTGATGGCGTCAAGGACCTACTACTCTACTAGTAAAATGCTAGCTGCAGAAGTGTCACTTTCAGTGGCATGACCATATATTCCATGCCATTACTTTCATTAGCTCATACACACTACCTCAGCACCAAAGTAACGCTGTTACTAGGCGCCGTTTACCACTGTGTACCTGTCTATAAGTAAGAAGGCATTACGAATGTATTGATATCGACAAGCTGGAATGTGATCAACTTCGAATCATTCCCCTTGCCAGTCATCTGTCAAATTCACGAGCAGCGCAGAGGTACGTACACTATCCATTCTAGAAAATAAGGCTATCTGCTCTTGAGGGCCCATTTGGGATTATAATCCGGAACTTGATGTTTTGCAGTGAGCCCTCATAATGACCTCGAGGCTGGGTTCGGCGATGTTGGTGTAGCTAACTGGCGCTGTGCCTTGCCTGCAGCCGCTGCCGATACAAGGCCGGGGAAAAATCTGAGTCTCGGAGAAATCTCAGCGCAAAAAGAAAATTGAGTACTCCGTAAATGCCCGCTTACAATGGCAGCGCGAGCGGCTTAATATAAGAGCACAGGGCAGACGGAACCGCGTCTATAGCTGTCAGACACACTCTCAAAGTCCTTCTCATCACACAGCATATTATTTATGCGATACCATCGGCATTGAGGTAAAATTCGAAAGAGCTTTGCTTTGGGACTTTGGTTAGTGTGTGGCGTCGTTTAAGCTTGTTATGAAAGCAGTCATTTCCTTCTACTTTAGCAGATGCATTCGGTGAGGCATCGTGACATTGACAGTCCGAGCACTAATTTTGACGGAAAGCGACCTTTAGCTATCTGACCAATGCCACCCACCAGTGGCGGCGGCATTTGCCAAATGTTGTGTCTTGTATCTCTCTTTTAAGTCTTGGAGTTCCCAACCGTTTTTGCAGTCAGTCAGAGTGTTGAAGACGCGTTTTAGCAGTGGAGTCTACCCGGGCATATGGATGGATGCCGGGGAATTAATGCCACAAGGTGGAGCCAGGCCTAGAAATTCCCACTGCGGCCCTGAGGTACAGAGTTCGAAACACACTAATACTGCTGATAATCTTTTCAACTTCCAGCGTTGAAATAGAATTTCTTTAAGACTATTGTTACCTTTAACTGCTAGTGTCGACCGTTAGTTTCTTTTCGCCGTGCAGTACTGCTCCACACTCCATAATATTGCTTGTAGCAGATGATGACTAGCAAGTAAAGAGTACTTTGCAGGGCTCAGCAACCTGCTAAAGGGCTACCCAAATAATGGGGTGTCGCGTCAAGTCTTGGCGCACTCTAAATGTGAGATTTTGTCGCGTGCCCCTTTTCCAGATGGGGGGGAAAATTGGGAGGGATCATATCATGGGACGACGACGACGACGATTGAATTTCATTTACGGTGTACGGCGTACATGTACGGAGTATTTGTCTATTGATTGATGGAATCAAACACAACAAACACTACGACATCTCGCACGTAATCCAAGGCCACTTAAGCCCGTGTTTCTGCTTCAATGCTACCCCCCCCCCCCCGGTGTGACCTGCTTTTTCTCCGGATCCCGCGATCGGATAAAGCGCCTCGTGTAGCGTGCACTCCTCGCTCCGTGATTTAGGGCCAGCTTCCCGCATTTCGCTTTTAATCAAATGCCTCTGGCAAAGGACCTGCTGGATTACATCTAGTCGCATCTGCACGAAAGACGCAGCATCACAGATATTTTGCCTGCAACAGCGTCTCCACCTCCCCGAAAGCGGCAGACCCTGTGCTTGTATCATCGCCAAATGCCCACCAACGCGGCAACGCGGCAGAGATGAGGGCCCCCAAGCTGCGCTTCAGTCCTTCTAGCTGTCTCCGGGGAATAAAAGCACAACTCGCAAAAATGACCGGCGTAGCTGTTGTAGGAAATTGGTTTGGTTATACTCCGTATATAGGCGGAGTACTGGGTACGCCGGCTGCATCATGGGTAACTTACGTACCACCTTCTGCTCCAACTAAGGCGCCTTGTCAGGCTTCAGTGGCAAGGATAATGCTGCTAGCAGTAATCCGGGTCCTACATCTGGTAAAGGCAGGGTTGCCAATACAAGAGAACCCCCCCATATTATTACTTCTGGCTTCCCCTTAGCTGACCTACCTACGACTCCGGTTCCTTTTCCCTCCTCAGCACGATACCCTCGCTCTCGCGCCTCCTCTTCTTCTTCTCCCCCGTGCTATTGCTGCAATTCCTCTTGCTGCTACGGGTTTTGCTTCTTTTTGGCTCTCTGTATATCCTTTTTACGGCGTCGGTCCAGCGCTGTTGTATAGGCCTATGCGCATATCCTTACCTCCGCCTCGCGCCGCAACATCTCCGTGCTTGTTTTAATTCACCACACACAGGCCCGGCGCCAGCGCCTCATCATATCCCGTCTTATGTTCGCTCTCTGAAGCCGCCCTCTCTCGCCTCTATTCCGTACTTCTTCTTGGGCCTCTAAGCCTCGCCAACTCGGCAGCTTACGGCAGCATGAGCGGGTTCATCAAACCGTCCGATTACCAGCTCCCAGGCGATGGGCCGTCGAAATGGAGTCTCCAGGCAAAGGCCTTTCTAGTCGTGTGCTCGCATCGCATGTGGCGGGGCGGCCCGCGATCCATCCTGCAGATCACCGCCGTGGCCTTTGTCCTTCTCATGCTCTTCTACTTCGTCCCGCTGCAGTTCGACGATCACTACCAGCAGATTCTCAACTGGTCTGCGCCAGAGTCGTCTGCTTCTAGCGACCTTCGCATCATTGTCTTCGGCTCGCAGGACTTGCTGGGGAGTGCTCCTGACTCCAAGCACTCGAAAACCTCTTGGCCAGAGCACCTCTGTAAACAGGTGAGAGCACTACTATCTCGGTACCCCCAAACAGCTATATATACGTGTACATGCTAATAAATCCCCACAGCTCAACTGCCGCTCCGTGCTCTCCTTTGTTCCCCCGATCGAGTCGCAACCCGGCCTGACCTCCAACAGCCTCTACGGCACCGAGATACGAGCCCTGGAGATGTTCACTGAGCAGGCTAATATCACCGAAAAGCCTGCTCTTGACAATTTCTACATCCCGAAACAGTATCCGGTCCCGACAAAGACCCCCGATCTAGAGGCGCAGGTCCAAAGATTCCTTACCATGGCTCCCCCTAAGATCCCGCCTCGAGAGACGCTCTGGGTATTCACATTTGGTACTTGGGAGACGTGGAACCTGGCATCCTTGCCGCGCGCAGCTGGCGAAAAGCTCATTGATGCTTCAGTCTCCAATATCTTTACTCAAATCGAATTGCTCTACCGGAGATCGCTGAACCCCAAGTCTCCCGCCTTTTCTGATTTCTGGTCGAATGTGACAAAAGAAGAGGTTCGAGCTCTCACCCACCCGGATCCCGAGAACAAACCCGATGAGCGCAGAATGGAGAGTTTCCGCGTTGTAATTCCACAACTCTTCGACATTACTCTTGTCCCAGGCTGGCAAAACCGCCCCCTCCCATCTCACCCGCAGTCAAGGGGTGTCCAGCTGCGCAACGCTGCCTACCTTACTCAAAGATGGAACTCTCAGGTCTCCAAGCAGCTGGAGGATTGGAGAAAGAAGGCCGATACCAAGCCTGAGGGGATCGAGGAAGAAGGCATCGATGTGGCCCTGTCAGTTCCAACCATGACTTCTTTACTGCGCTATCTTCCCGAGTCTCTTCAGCCTAAGCAGACGGATAGCAATGGCGAGGTGATTGATGAAGATATCATTTACGCACCTTACCCACGACGACTCGGGCTACAGTCTGCCTTGGTTTCAAGTGTTCTGGATGCCATGACAGAAGAAGAGATGCAGCGATCCGGCCTCAAGGATAGCAGGGGCCGGGGAACTATGCCTGCGGATGGCGCCATGCGATTCTTCGACGTCTGGACGCCATGTATTGCGGATAACCGAGCCATTGTTGGTATTGATACATCCCACACCAGCGAGGAATGCGACGTGCCGAATGACCACCTGTTCTACGACGGATTTACCTTTGGAGAACGCGCCAAAGAGGAACTGGCGAAGCACACTTCTGCTCAAGTTCGCGATCAGCTGTTTGCATCATAAAGGCCGCTATCACGTGCATACAGTAGATGCTGGTGCTCTTGTTTTTTTAAACGCGGGAGAAAAATAATATAATATTCTTTTGGCGGGCATGATATACTGCATACGGGTTGGCGAAAGGCGTTTTCTTAAGGGTTTTGAATGTACACGGGTGAGAGGGACACAACATGCAAGGGATGGCTCATACAGGTGCCTGGATCGACCGTACCTGAAAGTTCAGTTTCGAGTCTTGGGTAAATAATGACAAGATATTATTGCATGGGAAGAAAGGGGATAGCCGCAGGGGTGTATTGTATATGTATATATATACGTCAATCATCCGCTTAAATATATCTAGGTAATATGCAGAGACGCCTAGTCAACGGCTACCTATGAGACACACATGAACGCCTCCATCTTGACGCTCCTTCCGAGCAACATTAACGTAATATTCTCTTGAATCATACAAACATATCCAATAGCATACAAAACAAACAATCTAATCGCTTCTTTAAAATGGCACAGAAAGAAATAAAACCCATCTAACTCATGAATTTCTCTTCACCGCTTTCTTGACAATATCCAAACATTCGTCAGGGTTCTCAAAGACATGCCATGCATCTCTAGGAATGCCAGTAAACGCCTTTTCGAACCTCTGAGGCTCGTTCTTCTCCGCGAGTCCAAAGGCGGCGGAGTTTGTGTCTTTGCGGATGAAGATCATTCTGATCCAGCCGGGGAACGTTCGGTAGCTGAGAGACGAGAGGGTGGCGTTAGCAAGTAGATTTCTTATTTGGCTCAAGTGTGGGGGAGGATTTGACTTACATCTCGCCGTATGCTTCGGGATCGGACTGCGTAGAATCTCCAAAGACGATGAGCTTCCTCTTTGGAAGCCACGTGCGGATCTTCTTCATGCGGCTTACTTTGTACTCCTCCGTGCCCATTGTCAGAGATGAGAGAAGCCCGGACACGGTCTTCCAGCTCGAGTCTCGCAGGATGAAGGTTCCTGGCGGGTAGTACGCATCTCGGAAGCCTTTGAGGAAGGGGTACAGGTTATACGGGGACGCGGAGAGATAAAACCAGGGCGTGTTGTGCGGGAGGAATGACTTGATGCCTGCGTAGAGCTCGGGCATTCCTGGGACCGGGGAGGGGGGGTTGATGAATGTTTCTTTGAGGATGCTGATGGGGTCGCTGGTTGTTGTGATTTTGATTGTGTCGTCGATATCTAGCAATTAGAGTCAGTCTTTTATCATTATCAGGAAGTAATGTGTTCGTTGTCAACAAAAGGACAAAGCTCATACCCGATATAATTCCCCAGCCTTCGGGAAGCGCAAAATGAGTCTTCATACTCAACACCCCCTCAACACCTTCAACGTCGCAGGTAGTCTCTTTGGTAGTAAGCGACCCCTTGCTATTATGCAAAAGCTTCAAAACATTCGTCGAAATGCCATTGAACCCGCTCGGGCCCAGCTTCAGCGCCAAGTCCCCCTGAGACACGGTCGTCGTCCTCGCCGACTGAATATCCCACAGAAACGGCAGCAGCCTCTCCTCAATCGTCTTGCGCTCCTCGGCATCGTCAGCCAGGCCGATGATGCCCGCGATGCCGGCCACGATGTCGGCCACTTTGCACTTGGGCTCGCTCTCAAACACCGCCATGATGAACTCGGCCTGCCATGGCTCGTGCTCGGCCGTCTTGAAGGCGGTGTTGTCGAATAGCCAGACGACGTCGCCTTTGACGATGGCCTTGGTGAAGGGGTTCCAGTTGGTGCTTATCTCGTTTAGGACGTTGCTGATGGAGAGTTGCTGAGGCAGAGTGGCCTTCGGATCAACGAGCTGGCTCTCCACCTCGTCAAACTTTCGATGTCTTCTAGTTCGCAGCTGCATCTCGTTGGCCACCTCGGAGGGGACAAAATCCAAGTCTTGATTGTCCATCTTTTGAGAATCCCGCGGGGGGTCCAGCGGGCCCTATTTACTTTAAAAAAAAAGTGCCGATAAAAAGTGACCTGTCTGATGATTCAGGCGTTCCAAGTCCTTTGACAGCCCTCCCCTCCTAGCTAGGATTACTATATTCGGAATTTTTCTAGACAAGGCAGCAGGTGTCAGCAGGCACACAAATCCCAAGACCTCGTGCACAGCGCCGCGGAATTGTCAGATGGGGGGGGGAGGAAAAGAAGGTGGCACAGGGTTCGACGACAAGAAAAGAGCCAAGGGAAAAAAAAAAGGCCCTACGGTATTATTCTATGTACTTCGAGGGTGAATTTAAATAGAACCGCTTGATGCAGCGCGGGAACAAGGCATCTCTGTTCCGCGAGAGATTGGGGACGCGGCCAATAGGAGCATAACCCGTGGTCAGCGCAATTCAAAATAGTCAGATTTAGAAGACGCAGTAGCACGCGGAATGGAGTTTTGAGATGAAACTCAGGGGGAAAACAATGAGGCATCAGATCCTGGGGGAGACGCAGGAGGAACCACAGTCAATAGTTTGACGCAGAGCGGCATGACGACAGCACCGCCCCTTGTCTAGCGGTTGACTATCGCCGCATTCTTATGACCCAAATGAGGCATCATCGATGGCTTATTGTGGGGTAGCTGAACTGCGGTTGGGGCTGGGATTGGGATCAACAAAAACCCTCTGGACCGGCAAGGTGTATTTGGACAAATGTCTGTGTGGTAAGAAAATAAATCCAGGTTGAATACGCAGAGTCATGGGCTCATTGGCCAAGGCTCGCTCCAGGCGGCAAAATGCCTTGCAGTAGTCTTCCCGTGGTCGCAATCCTACATCGCGTGCTGTTTCTCGAGGTCAGCTGCCTCACCCACGCCTCTAGGACAGAGTGCAGAAATGCTAGCTGAAGAGGGGCGGGGTGTTGTTGGTTCAAGAGGCATCTGTCATGCACGAAGTAGCCAGCCTCACAACAGCACTCCAATCAGCAGATTACCGGCAACAGGTGTCTCAGTTTGTCCGTCTCCACGGATTCTCTGCTCTACTATTGCGGGAAACGTCGAGCCATACATAGCACAACATCGCCCTCCACCATGGATTAAGCTCGCATCTTGTATCATCCGTGCATATTATTAAGTTTTTTCTTTATTTTTATTTCACAGGTTTAAACTTTTCGTCTCATCATCGCCTCGAATTTGATTTCCGCTTAGTGCTGCCTTGATGACCTGGATCTGCTCCAGCACCGACGACTTGCTGGTACCGCCCTTTGCTGACCTCCTCTCCACGCTTGTCTCATAGGCAAAAGCCTCGGTAATGTCCTCCTCGAATCGGCTGTCGATAGCCTTGAGCTGCTCAAACGACGGCTCATTCATTGGGATGCCAGTCTCTTCGGATTTGGCAACGCATCGGCCAAATATGTGATGCGTCTCTCGGAAGGGAACTCCCTTGCGAACCAGGTAATCGGCAACGTCTGTAGCCAGCATAAAGGGGTTCAAAGCGGCCTTCATCTTTGCGCCGTCCACATCCAGGGTCCAAGGGACGCCATTGGCAATCTGAATGCTGTCAGATACGGTGTTGATATGGTCGAGCATCGGCTCAATGCTCTCTTGCAAATCCTTGTTGTAAAAGCTAGGAAGGCCCTTTCGTGTATTAAGCCAGCCATGTGACCGAAAGCATGGCCACTCTTGCCTCATAATACTCAATGCCGGGATTCTGCGGCATCAGAGAGCTTCCGGTAGAGTAAGCATCCGAAAGGCGGACAAATCCGAACTCAGCAGTGGAGTAGATGATCAAGTCCTCAGCCCAACGAGAGATGTGCTGCATAAACATGGCTCCCCACTGTAGAGTCTTTGAGACGAGGTCACAATCTGAGATGCCGGCCATTGAGTTCCAGATTAGGCCATCAAAACCAAGCTCCGTGGTAATCATATCACGGTCGATTCCAAATGGGTTGCCAGAGAGAGCGCCACAGCCTAGAGGATTCCTGTTGACGCGTTTGATAACCTCCTTAAACCTTTCCAGGTCGCTGACAAAGGCAAAGCCATATGAAAGCATCCAATGGCTCCATCGGATGGGCTGAGCCCGCTCAAGGTGGGTGTATCCGGGCATCACATAGTCAATCCCTTGCTCAGCGCGGGCTGCAATGGCGTTAAGGAAGCTAACCAGATGCTCCTCAAATTTTCGAAGCTCGTCGCGGAGCCACATTCGCATATCGCAGACAACCTGCTCATTGCGGCTGCGGCCTGTGTGAAGTTTGCCGGCAATGTCCTTGCCAATGATCTCTCAGAGCCTGCTCTCGTTGGCGGTAAAAAAAAATATCCTTGTCAACGCCGGGGACAATTGGTGAAAGTACTAGCTTCCCACTCATTTTCGACCTCACGGAGGCCCTGCTCAAGCTTCCCAAACTCTTCTTGGGTAATGATTCCGGCCATTGCATTTGACCTTGCAAAAGAGATGCTTCCCACAACGTCTTGTTTATAAAGGACTCTGTCAAAGTAGATGCTTTCGTTGTATTTTACCATCAAAGGTCCAAGCCGCCTAGACTGCATGACAGCAGGTTGGCGTGGGAAGATACCTGATTGCCAGGCAAAGTTGACTTCTTCAGCAATTGGGAGAAGAATGGATTCGAGGAATAGAGAATACCGGTAAATCAGCCACCCCACAGCATTGCACCGCTTGGTTTTGAGTCTGAGGCCATTATTGTTCCCAGGAGGGAGAAGGGCGGATCAATGGAGAGGTACGGAGTAGAGGGAGGAAGAATGTGAGATGTTAGAAAAACAAAAAGAGTTGAAAAGCAGCGCCTGAAGATGACGCTCTGGGTATGGATATAGCAGCTTGCTTTATCAATTCCGCTCGTTAACCTGATGCTTGTTGTGGAGCCGCCCTTACTCTCAAGAGCGACTGAGTCCCTCCGATCGGCGATGGAGGGGCAGTTTGTTGTTGGCTGGACCCCGCGAAAAAAAAAATCTCTGTACTGATAAGTGATGATGTTGCAGGTACCCAATGACTCTAGACCCGGCAGCGGATGTACCAGTACTGTCACACTGCCTGAGGGGCTCTATGAAATACACGTATTGGTACCAATGGGCGCCGATAATCCGTTATCGTAGTGCTTCCGGTTCTTGATCAAGTGCCCCGCCTCCACCCCACCTTAGCATTTCTGAAAGAAAAATGTTTAGCTGCTTGACATGATCTACAGACCCTATTGGTTGCTATTAAGAGGGAAAAAAAAAGTAGGCGTTCGAGCTCAAATTTTTTTTTCTCTTTGGGTGGCTTCTGACATTGGCCCCTCCAAGTGCTGGACGGACCTCTGTTCGCATTATTGACACTGAAAAAGGAGATACCTGGATCCGGATATCTTGGGGACTCCATTAGAGTTCGTCGCTTCAAAGATGGCTGACCTTCGAATCCTCCTCATTGGAAACGGCGGCCGCGAGCATGCCTTGGCTTGGAAACTAAGCCAATCTCCTCGAGTTGAGGCCATCTTCGCAGTCCCTGGCAACGGTGGCACTGCAACTTGCCCCAAGGTTACTAACGTCTCCTCTGTTTCTGCTGAGGACTTCCCTGCTCTCGTCCAATTCGCTCAGTCCAATGGCGTCAATCTGGCCGTCCCCGGCCCTGAAGCCCCTCTCGTTGATGGCGTCGAGGGTTTCTTTCGCAACGCCGGCATTCCTTGCTTTGGACCCTCCAAGGAGGCTGCTCGTCTCGAAGGCAGCAAGACCTACTCCAAGGACTTCATGAAGAAATACAACATCCCTACCGCCGCCTACGAGAACTTTTCCGATTATAACAAGGCAGTTGCCTATGTTGATAGCATCAACCACGATGTCGTCATCAAGGCTACTGGCCTGGCTGCTGGTAAGGGTGTCATTATCCCTCAGACCAAGCAAGAGGCCAAGGATGCGCTCAAGGAGATTATGGTGGACAAGGCTTTTGGTGACGCTGGAGACGAGGTCGTCATTGAAGAATTCCTGCAGGGTGACGAGCTCAGCGTCCTCACTTTCTGCGATGGTTACTCTATCCGATCTCTTCCTTTGGCTCAGGACCATAAGAGGATATTTGATGGTGACCAGGGCCCAAACACTGGTGGCATGGGATGCTACGCGCCTACAAACATTGCTACCGCAGAACTCGTTCAGCAAGTCGACCGAGAGATCCTGGTGCCTACGATCACTGGAATGAGACAGGAGAAGCAGCCTTTCCGCGGCGTGCTGTTCACGGGTCTTATGATCACCCCTGCCGGGCCAAAGGTGCTCGAGTACAATGTGCGATTTGGTGACCCCGAGACTCAGACCGTGCTGCCTCTGCTCTCGGCCGATACTGATTTGGCCGAAATCATGCTGGCCTGCACGGGTGGTTATCTGGACAACTGCCATCTCTCCATAGAGAAGAAGTTCAGTGCTACAGTCGTTCTTGCTGCTGGTGGCTATCCCGGTTCTTACGCCAAAGGCACCCCAATGACCGTTCAGACCCCTCCTGCGGGAAGCACCATCTTCCATGCCGGCACAAAGCTTGACGGACAACAGCTCAAGACGTCTGGTGGTCGTGTAATTGCCATTAACTCGGTTGGCGAGTCGCTCAGGGCCGCTGTTGATGCCTCATACGCCGCTCTGGCGTCCAATGTCATTGATTTTGATGGCAAGTTCTACCGCAAGGACATTGCCCATCGTGCATTCAGAGATGCTGGCAAGGTTTCCATGACATATGCTCAGGCTGGTGTGGATATCCAAGCCGGAAATGACTTTGTCGAAAAGATCAAGAAAGCTGTCGCCAGCACCAAAAGAGCCGGCGCCAGTGCCGAGATTGGCGGCTTCGGTGGTGAAGTCGATCTGTCCCAGTGCGGATACCCGAACGCGCCCATCTTGGTCGGTGCCATTGACGGCGTCGGGACCAAGCTAATGATTGCACAAGCCATGAAGAAGCACGACACTGTAGGAATCGATCTCGTTGCCATGAATGTGAACGACTTGGTTGTTCAGGGAGCCACGCCCCTGATGTTCCTCGATTACTATGGCTGCAGCAAGCTGGATCTTGCTTCCGCCGCTGACTTTGTCGAGGGCGTTGCTGCTGGCTGTATCCAGGCCGGCTGTGCCTTGGTTGGCGGCGAGACAGCCGAAATGCCGGGCATGTACAAGGACGAAGACTACGACGCTGCCGGCTGTGCTGTCGGTGCTGTTACCAGCGACGGTATGCTTCCCCGGAAAGATGCCATGGCCGAGGGCGATATTCTGTTGGGCCTCGGATCCAATGGCGTTCACTCCAACGGCTTCTCTCTTGTGCGAAGGATTGTGCAGGCCGCCGGCCTGGATTACTCTGTCCCTGCTCCTTGGGACCCTTCAGCGACCGTTGGGGAGTCCCTCCTGACGCCTACAAAGATCTATGTCAAGAGCCTGCTTCCCGTGCTCAGCCACATCAAGGGCCTTGCTCACATCACTGGAGGTGGACTGCTCGAGAATGTGCCTCGCATGCTCCCTGACTCATTGGCGGCTGAGATTGCCTACGGTACTTGGGAGATGCCTCCCGTCTTCCAGTGGCTTAAGACAGCAGGCAACGTGGCCCCTACAGAGATGTGCCGGACGTTCAACTCGGGTATCGGCATGGTGGTGGCCGTGGAGGCAAGCCAGGTTGACGCTGTTGTATCGGCTCTCCGCAGCGGTGACGAGAGGGTGTACACAATTGGTAAACTGGTTCGTAGACAAGATGGCCAACCGGGATGTGTCGTCCAAAACCTCGAGTCATGGGTATGAGAGAGTTGTTGGGATATGTTGAATAAGAGGGTTTCTATCAAAAGAAAGATTTGAGGCATACAAAAAATACCAGGATTAGTGGCAGAGCGAGAGTGTATTACAAAAAAGGTACGCGAATACCGGGTGGGACAGAGGGCAAGGCGGAATTGTGTGATTTTTTTTTTATATTATGTTAAGCTTCGCCGCCATTTACTTACGAAGGCCATAAATGTTACGAGGCATAAAGATGTTCTGCATTTCATAATTAGAGACTCGTTTGCCATGAAGGGAACGAGAAAGCTTGACCATACGCAGAACGAGGTTGAGACCCATAGGCTATAGAGCACTATGCATATTCCGTACTACGGAGTATAGAATTACTATTCACGATGCAGAAATAGAGACCGACACGCCAGGGGCGGCTGTGCTGTGCCATGCGAAGAAGATTGCGCCATATCTGAACCAAAACCGGGGGGGAATGGATCGGCTCTCGGTGATTCGTCTGGAAACCGCCTACCTACTACTCGTAAGCAGGAGAGGCTTGTAAAGCAGCATGAAGGGGTAATTTGATAGCTACGTCGGCATTCGCAAAATGCAGTGGCGAACCGAAACCCGGTACTGCCGTAGAGATCGGGTTATTCAGCAGCATTATCGAAACACTTTGACGACAGTGGCAGAAAATCCACGGCAACGGTTATCTGGGGATTGCTTCTTTCTAGGCGGGCCGGGCTATACGAAAGGGGAAACTCGTTCCGTAGCCGCAAATATGTTTGATGGCCGACTTTGGTTGCAGGATGCGAAACAGTCAACAGACAATAGCACATGTAATTTTCTAGCCCTGTCGGGTCGGCCCCAATTGCCCACTCACACTTCACGCACACGCTTCGTACAAGTAAGCGCGCGAACATGGAAGCAGCTCGAAGCACATGAGACAAAACCGCGGGGTCTAGCAGCCAGCTCAGGGCTGACGGCCTGGAAATGTGTGGAGGTGGAGAAGCCCATAAGTACGCACATGCATGCATGCATGGCGAAAGACCAGGATGAGACGCCAAGTGCCCGATAGCAGGTATGAGGTCAAATCTCCCCGAACAAACAAACGGCGGATTCCACCGAAAGGTCGTTTTGCGAGTCTCCTGACGGAAATGCTCTGATCGCGATTGTTTGGTGGCGTTTGGTGGAAAGCTTGAACCTCCTAGAACATGCGAGGCTTTGACTCGTGCGAGCAAAATCCAAGGACTGACGGATGTAAGACTGTACAGTACAGACGGCATGTACGATACATACCTATGTAATGGCAATGCAAGCTGTTAGCATGAAGCCGCCCTGCTCCGATTCTCTCCGTTGGACCCTCCTGCATGTCCTATTAGAGTGTCATCGCCAGCGGTTGAGCGAGTGGGGACTCTCCGTACTCCTCGGCAAGATGGCTGTAGAGATGTGAGATGTAAAAGACGCCCTGCTTAGCACGGAGTACGGAGTGGTATGGGGAAAGATGCCGTGCTTCCTCGATCATCGGCACGGCTGGGGGGAGTTGCCTCGGGCTTCCAGTTTCGACAATGTTTTGGCAGGATCAGGAGATGCGTGGCACCATTTTGCTGCTTGGGGCGCGATAAGACCGGACAATATAGTGTGGGTGGACTCTGGATGCTTGCTGTGGGCTTTCCGAAGCGGCGTGCTTTTGTCTTTCTAAAGCTGCCAGCCGCACAAACGTGAGACGCTGGCCGTGAACTATGGTGGACTCTCCGAGATCCCGAATTCGGACAAAGGCTGCCCCCCCGGTTCACATTAGATTTCCATCACCAATTGGGACGCTGCAGGCGCTGCCAAAATGGCGCGCTAAGCTGCCGTGCTCGCAGCCTAAGCATGTGCCCTTGGAGGCGGGCTTTCCCAAAAGAGCTCTATAGTGCAAATGTCATTACGCACCTTTTTTTTTTATAATTTTTTTTCTCGCTCGACCTATCCCCCCTCCGGACCTCCGGCGTGTTTTATTAATTCGAGAGAACCTCCACTCTTCGCGCCTTCGCGGATCTCGACATCGTGTCCTTGGTCATCGCTTGCTTTCTAATTGACATACTCTGGCTTTCTTTTATAACCATTTGCCAGCTGCTGCCCAGACTTGAATCTCAATCTCCAATCTAAGCTGCAACCTCTTCTGCGTATTTGGACGACCCCGCTATCAGCTGTCCACATCTATTTCCCACCTCGCTTCCACCAACAGCCTACTCGTTAAATCAAAGATGAATGTCACCAGAGTTCTTCGACAGGCCGCTGTCCACGCGGAGCGGACTCCTCTGATTCGATTCATTGGGCCCAGAACCATCCCATGTAAGCGCATGCGACTTCACTTTCCCCTTCCCCCTTCATAGGTGATGAGGGACGTCGCGTACTAACATGATGTTTTTTTTCCCTCAGCTTCAATCGACCACACTCCTCAGCCTCACCCCGCATCTCCTTCAGGGAAGCTTCCCGAAGGTTTCACAGCATACTACGGCCGTGGCGATGCTGCTTCAACGCACAACTCTTTCGGCGCCTACCGTGACCACGCTCAGCAGCACGGTCCCCTCCAGAAGACCATCAGCGGTGCTGAAGCTGGCATTGGCGGCTCCTCTGGCTACCAGCTCGGCTCCATTCTCCCCCCCAAGGGCGTTGCCTTCGACGTCTCTGAGCTTCCCGCCCGCTTCCGCCGCCAGCCCATCGACCTGAGCGAGATTGAGGCCATCGAGTCTGGCGGCGCAGCTATCCTTGGTTAAATGAATTGCTGCGGCAGATGGTGGATGGGAACGACGAAGCTCAAATACGGGATGGGATAAGAGGGGGAAATACCTTGTTTGATTACGATGCCTACGAGAAAAATGGCGTACCTCGGCACTGACCCCTGATCAGAAGCGAGGTGTTGTGTACGATGGTTATATTGTATATTTGGGGAGCGCTGTTGAGTACAGTTGAAGGGAAGCCTACCGTTGAAGACGTCAAGATTGGACCGAGACGACAGAGATATATGCTGCTTCACGCATAATGACTAGTCGGTCAGGAATTCTCTACACGTTTGCAGCTGGCTGTTTCTTCACTCTAATAATCCGAGGAGACTTCACAGCTGCAATGAAGTGTATCCCGTCTTTCGATGGGATCCTTTTGCCCCTGGCGGGTCTTCCAGCCAAGATGGATGCTCGATTATCTCTTATATCCCTCAACAGCGCATATTGTCACGAGAGTTGCTGCAATAGAGAAGTGGACTAGTGCCACAAGGCACGAATATTTAGCATTACACCAAAAACCCCTTTGACAAAATTTTAAAAAGTTTATACAAAAAAAATTCTGAATACAATTCCAATTCATTTCAAGCCAGACGCCTATGTAAATGTACGTGAATTCTTCATGGAGTAACATCTTGAGTGAATACGAATGTCTGTAGGTAACGATTCATAGTTGAAAGACTAATGCCAAGCATGCTGTTGCTAGCTCCTATCTAGCTTTATTTGGTATATTCACGAGAAAACTGTCTCAGTATTTCGAATGGGGCACGGAGCACTCTGCTGGGCAAAGTGGGAGGGGCATTTATATCTCGGCTGAGCAAATGTAGCAATATCCTGGAGCTCGAGGTCAATTAGCAAACATGATTGGCGTGGAGCTCTCTAGGAAATATATACAGTGTATATAATAACTACACACTGTTTAATTAACCGGTTCACTTATTCAGCTACACAGTGTCTCACATCCAGCTCAGCTCCTGCCATTATCGCTGCCCCACCGCCAAGGGTCGCGATAATGACATCCACGTCGTCTCTTTATCGCTGTCATGACAGGAGCTTCTAGCTCCCCATTACGCCAACTTCGCATCCCATGGAGGCGTCACCGCTGACACGCCAACCTCAGCCAGAGGTCTTTGTCCCCAAGATCATCGAGCTCTATTCAGCCCTGTTCAAGGTTTGCCTCCAAAACTGCCTCTTGTCCCTTGGCTCCAAGACCACCTAGCTAAATCGGCTGCTGCCAAGGTATTCGCTTCCGGCTATGGTTTTTGCATGCGCTCGAGCTGATCGAAGACGACGCACTAGGACGACGACGATGGCGACAAGTCGGAGGGTTTCTGGAGGGAGTTCTTCCTGCTGCGACCCGATCGGCCGACCCTGAGAAGGATTCTAAACGACATACACCCGGCCGATTTGCTGCTCCTCGAGGGGCGAACGAGAGAGCTCTTCAGTAAGGCAATCGCGGCGGTTAAACACGGCAAGGGCTGGGCCCCTTTAAATGCTCTTGATGTGCGCAGTGGCTTACGGAGCTGATTCGAACGCAGTTCCCAGACATGAGTTTTACGACTAACATCTGCTAGACCTTGAGCGTCTTCCTCGCCTGCGTGCTGACCAAGAAGCACTCGCACCCGAGCTCCGACATCATAACGATACTGGCCGGCCTCGATCACGTGGATAATGTGTTTACGGATTTTGTGAGCACGCTCGATGGAATCATACGCAATGGGACAAATTGTGCGTACACCTGTCGATATTCTGGCCCGAGTTCTGTAAGCTGACGGATGAGATGATGCAGTGGATCTGCGCCACAAGGCCATCGAGGTGCTGCTGGCTGTGTCGGCTGGTGCATACCAGACAACGCTTCTCACGTACATGATACAGAGGGACCTTTTCCCTTCTATTATGAAGGTACGTAATGGGGCGGCAAAAAAACTCTCAGGTATAGGCCGACGATTGAGTGCTCACGAGGCGTTTTGTTATGGCGTAGTTTATTCAAAGCTCTGAGGAGCCAGGACAAAACTTGGAACCGTTTACCCTGCTGGGGATACTCGCCAACTACAACAAGTTCGAATTTCAAAATCCATATCAGCTGCGCTTGAACGACTTTGTCAATGAAGCCGTCATTCAGAAAGTCGTGCACTGCATTGGAGATGCATGCCAAGCACTGCGATCTGATTACATTGATATTCAGGATGATCTCCCCGAGGGCTGGACGCTGAGCAGCACTTTGAACATGATTGGACTGGGAGCCATTACGCCGGGGCCAAAGCCGGAGAAGAAGCCCGTGTATGATGCTGCAACGGCAAAGCAGCTGTTTACAAAGCTGTAAGTGGTGTATAATCTTATTACGGCAGATGATTGTGGCCATTACGTAGGCTAACGTTGTTCAGACCTGGCCAAAATGCCGCTGTTCTGCTAGCTACTTATGACTTTTCTCACGCGAACAAGCTGTTTTGCTTTCATCTCGTGAACCTGCCTGGCGACAAGGGAAGGGAGCGTCCAATGGCGAGCTATCTATCTCTCACATCCTATTTGTTACAGCACTCTCACCTGTCGTCCAGAGCAACGTACTACGCGCATCTGAATCTGATGGTGTTTCGCCTGTTGATTGAGGACCCGGCCATCTGCAAGAAGATTTGCAGCGACGAATCCAAGGCATCTGTGCGGCTCTGCCGACAACGGCAACCATTTTTGCCTCTGGTCAAAGGAGATCGCGTTCTTGCCACATCCGTTCTCGACACGATGCTGGACGGCATCAACCACAACCTGAAGCGGCGGCTGGACGTGAGTCTCTACGTCCTCTGCTTGGGCATCATGCTGCGAATCATCTCCTACCTATCGCGCTCTCGAACGCGGTTGAGTTACCATTGGTCCGAATTCTTCCGGTCTCTGCTCTCGCTTATCCGTTTCCTCAACACGTATGCGGCGGACTTGAAAGATTTGCAGCACATTGAGACGGTTCTAGATCATGTCGTCAATTTGGTGGCCTTGTCACTGTCTGCCGGCGAGGCTTTCTTGCCAACTCCCGCAGCCTACGACGATCTCTTTTACAAAGTATTCGAGTCGGGCGAGGTGCTCGCATCTTTCAAAGAGAACTACCGGTTGGGAAACCGCAACAGCAACTCGATCGATACGCTGATCAATGTCAGCGCTCACTACAAGCAGATGCTCACCGAGAGGGGCAATTCAGAGAAGAAGCTACCGAGCAACCTGACGACGCAACAGGTCGCCGAGGTTATCAAACAGGGTTACGAGACTCTCAGCATACAGGCTAAAGAAGGGCTAGATGGCTGGGAGAGGTACCGCGAGGCGGATGAGAAGATATTGCTGAAGAAGCTAGCCAGGGCGGCCGTAGGGGATGTGATGAGCATGGTGGAGCGGCAAAACTACTAACTCATTAATACATGGGAGATTGCCTCTTTTCGTTTATTTTTTTTTTTTGTGGTTTCAGTTGTTCGTATTTGAATGGTTGTGATGTTTTGTTTCGTCTTTGGCGGTCTGCTCACAACTGGTGTTTGAGCCTGTGTTGTGGATTGTAAACTAGAAGGAACTCTTCAGAGACTCAGTGGGTTGGCAGTTTGTAAATTTACCAAGGGTTACATACACTATGGAGTCATACCTGCCAAACGATTCTACTACTACCAGAAAATGCTATCAAAAAAAAATACGACAATGCAAAACCCAAACAGTTGTCTTACATAAGGGCCGCTATATACGGATTATACGGGGTAATCACCAAAGTTCCCAGACAAAAAGTTCCATATGTCATCAAAAACCCATCATGCTAGCTCAACGAGCTAACAGCAAAAATAAAAAAAAAATCAACTGTTGACGGGCGTCCTCATCAGCTGATACGGGCTACACACCGCATGTATGTTACAATCACGACATTCAAGGCTCGCCGCTCGGCCCCCCTTTTTTTTCCTCTCTTCCAAATTCCCACCTTTGAACAGAAAAGCTCCAGCTTTCTCTCTCTCAGTGTGTGTGCCTATTTCTCTTTTCAACATAGTATTCATTACCAATACCTACCCACTATCCACCCGCTCAGTGGACCCCCCGCAACCCGGAAGCAATAACGTTATAATAGTAGTAGTATAATAAGGAAGCGAGACTCTAAAACCAAATAGTAATCTCTCTCGCCTCTCGCAAGCGGGCTCCGTCCTCCGGCCGGCCTTGCGCCTCCGCGCCGTACCCGCAAAATATTGATACAGATCCAGTCGTCGCCATATTACCTTGCCTTGTCTGCGCCCGCTAAACCCCATCAAGTCAATGCCCTGCAGCCTCTCTCTCTTTTTTTTCCTTCTTGTTTCCCTCTGATCCAGTAAATGGGGCTATTTTCTCGTCTTGGCCTTCCATTTCTGTATGTCTGCGCAGGGGCAGATTTGCACGATGCACTGGTAGGTGGTAGCAGTAGTATCACGACAAACTTTTTTTTTTCCTCTCCGTAAATTACATACTCGTAAAATCCCTCCCCTGCAACGAATAAATAAATAAATACAGACGCAAAAGTCCAAAAAGCTATAATCTGATATACCCACCATGCCTCTTACTTTTTTTTTTTTTTTTTCCTTTCATTTGTTTAATTCTCCATTAGCATTAGCACATCCTCCTCGGCTCGATTTCCAGTCCACTCCACCCGCCAACAGCCCCCGGTCCGTTGTCCAGGTGGTCCGTCGTAGGGCGCAACCCGATAGCCGCGTGTCATTGCCATGTCCGGCCCAGGGCGCGGCGGATGACAACGACATGTAAATACTTTCCGTCTCCCGCCATCGCATCACGATGGCGGGATATGAGCCCACACCTCTGTGCTGTCATTTTTACGCGGTGAAAAAAAGAGAAGAGAAAGAAAGAAAGAGAGGGACTGAGGGTGGGGAGAAAAAGAGATACATAGTACCTCACTACGGGCGTTTGCAAACTTTCCTCCCCCGTATCCTCGTTTCATTTTATTTCTCTCTCTTCCTTTTTTTTTTTTTTTTCCCTTTTTATTCACACCTTTTTTCTCTCTCATTGTCTTTTATATATTCATTAACAGAGCGAGAGTAAACAGCATTCAGGGCGAAAGAGAATACTGGAAGACCATCAGAACGATTCCTTACTAGATTCCGGTTATTAAGCGGGACCCGTTACCGCAACTCGACGTCGACACCAACATGTCCGTGCCAACGCCTATGACTCTTATTTCCTCTGCCAACATTTCAAACAAACAACATACAACTCGACGGTTATCCTATATATTACAAACCTTGCCTTGGGACACTACATTAGGACACTACTTATCACCCTGATGATCAGCTATCCAGCAGTGGGTGCCATTGCTCAATCTGGAATATCCCTCCGACGGCATATACATTGATCCTGGCAGCTCATCAAAACGCGGCACATCAGCTCACTCGGATTTTATCAAAAAAGGCCAAAAGGTAGACAAAGTGTATGAACAGGTATATATTGGTTCAATTCCCATCCCCTTTCGAAGCTTACTCAAAGCCCCGTGGTATCTTGTAGTATAATAGAAATAGAAGCTAATGTTTACAGGAAGAAATCGGCCACGACATCAAGGGTATGGTCGCATACACAGCGTTATATCATCGTCATCTGACCTCGCCCAGATGCACTACTCCAAACTGCATCCGACATGATTTCATACCGTAGAACGGAGGAACATGCATGCATTAAATAAAAAGAAAAGAAACCACCGTCAAGCGACGTTCATGTTTAGAACGTATGGTGGAGAAGACGTCTCCAGGCGGGCATAGCAGCAATGCGGGTACGCTCGCGGTTGATCTCATCCCAGTCAAACTCACGCAGACCGGTATCGACATCAATATCCTTGGTTCGCAGCAGAGGCTCACGCTTCCACACCCAGCCGACGATCCAGAAGAAGAGGACGACGGGAGCGGCCAGATACTGCTTGAAGAAGCTTTCCGCAGTACCAACGCCAGGTTGTCCGGGAGGAGCAGCAATGGCGGTATAGAACTGGAAGCAAAGATGTTAGTAAGACGATTCAGGCAACATTCAAGAAAGGGTAGGGGACGCATTCTTACCTGAGCCATCAAGACAATGATGCAGAGGAAAAGACCGAGCCAGGAGCCATAGACACCACCAGCAGCCTTGAATGGAATCTCATCCAGGGTGTGTCCGTGGTACTTCCAGGCAGCACGGAATCGAATGTGGGCAACGCAGACGGAGCCCCAGGTGAAGAGAGCTGCCAGACCGGAGATGGCAAGAAGCCAGTCGAAGACGACGGGACCTGAGGCATCCAAACTGACGTAGGCGATGAAGCCGAATAGGATGAGGGCAACGACGGACGGCAGAGGACGGCCAGACTTGTCAATGTAGGTGAAGAGCTTAGGAGCATAGCCTTGCTGAGCAAGAGCAGTCAGGGTTCGGGAACCACCGTAGACGCCAGACACACCAATGGACAGGACAGAGACGAGAATGACGAGGTTCATGAAGTGATCGAAGCCCTTCAGACCAGCATACTTGCCGACGAGCACAAAGGGAGAGGCCTTGGAATCCGAGTAAGCCTGGGAAGAGAGCAGAGCGGGATCGTCGCTGTTGATCAGCAAGCCGACGAAGAAGAGACCAAGGATGTAAAAGACGGTGATACGCCAGAAGACCTGCTTGATAGCACCGGGCATGTTCTTGGTTGGGTTGGACGACTCAGCAGCGGCGAGACCAACCAACTCAGTACCAGAGAAGGAGAAGGCGGCAGTGACGAAGACAGAGCAGAATCCCTTGAAGCCGTTCTTGAACGCGCCCGGGTCGTACCAGTAGCGGGCGCCCCAGTACTCATTGTATCGGCCGTCTGAAGGTCCACCACCGAGGACAAGGACAAGAGCAATGATCATGAAGACGACAGTCGCCAAGAGCTTGAAGCACGATGCCCAAAACTCCTCTTCGGCATAACCCAAAGCACCAAACAGGTTAATGATGATGATGGCGACAAGGAAGACACTGATCCAGACAGCTGTCGAGATGTCCGAATTCCAATACGAAATCGTAATACCGCAAACGGTCAATTCTAGCGGAAGAACAGCAGCCCACTGAAGAACATAGTTCCAGCCCATGGCGAAACCCCAGGCGGGGTCGATGAATCGAGCCGAGTATGTGTAGAAAGAACCAGAGACGGGATACAGGATTGAGAGTTCACCGAGGGCATACACTATTCAAGGTTGTCAGTCACAGGACGACCATGGGCCAAATGAGGGGGGAGGATCAAGTCCACTTACCGACGTTGAACATCATGATACCGACAATGAAGAAATCAATGAAGAGAGAACCAGGGCCCTGCATTGCACGCGACGTCAGCAAAAAAAAATCCTTCAAAATGAAACCCCTGCTCCAGGCAGGGAAAAAGGAAAAAGAAGGCACGAGATGAGACTTACACCTTTGCTCAGAGCACCACCTGAGCCGACGAAGAAACCAGCACCGATGGAGCCACCAATGGCAATCATGTGCAGATGGCGAGCCTTCATGGGACGCTCAAGCTCCACCATGCCGTAGCCATAGTGCTTCTTCTTGAAGGACTCGAGGTTGAGACCATTGCGCGTCATGAAGTCGCCCTCACGGTCAACGCCCTCCTTGGGAAGGACGGCCGTGCTGGCCTGATAGTCGACGACATTGTCCCCCTTCTCGGGGGGAGTCACAACGCCGCTCTCCTTGGACATGATGGAGGCTTCTGTTGTTTTTGTCTCAGTCACTGCGTGTCTGTCTGTCTGTTCTGCCCTGTGAGAGGGTGTGAGACGTTACACGCGAGGGTGAGGGTGAGGATGAAGAAGAAGAAGAGGAGGAGGGAACGGAGGAGGGACAATTGACCAGATAAAGGAAGATATAATTGGGACGGTCGACCCTTTGAGAACAGGGATACCGATTGAGAGGGCGGTGTCGACAAGGAGGGCCGGGAAGGACAATTTATGCATGGAAGCATTCGCAGGAACCAAAAGGCCCCAAAGGACGTTGCACCGGAGGTTGACTGGCGCTGGACCGGGGGGAGGGGGGGCGATTTGGAGGCTTGCCTTG
The DNA here is from genome assembly GCA_003012085.1 of Trichoderma brevicompactum. Lineage (NCBI taxonomy): Eukaryota > Fungi > Ascomycota > Sordariomycetes > Hypocreales > Hypocreaceae > Trichoderma > Trichoderma brevicompactum. Next base: position 80 of record PXNZ01000524.1, on the reverse strand, counting down.
GTGTGGGAAGTTGGGGTGAGGCTAATGGAGTTCGAGACTTTTAGCTTCGCAGCTCTTTTCTCTGAAGGCTGCCCGGGGGG